>CAUYPK010033726.1:0-34808 GCA_963574355.1 Loris lydekkerianus
AGAATCTTTTCTTTTGTCTTGACTTTGGACAGGTTCATCACAATGTGTCTTGGAGAAGCTCAGTTAAAGTTGAAGTGACCTGTCCAATATCCCTCTGAAAGGAGTGTGTCAGAATCTTTGGTGGTATTTGGGAAATTTTCATTTATAATATTCTCTAGTATGGCTTCCATTCCCCTGGGACATTCTTCTTCCCCTTCTGGGATACCTATAACTCGTATGTTTGAATGCTTCATAAAGTTCCATAATTCTGTCAGTGAATGTTCTGCTTTCTCTCTCTTCTTTTCTGCCTCTTTAACTATCTGAGTTATCTCAAGAACTTTGTCCTCTGCCTCTGAAATTATTTCTTCTGCATGGTCTAATCTGTCGTTGATGCTTTCTATTGCACCTTTAAGTTCCCTAATTGACTGCTTCAGTTCCTTCATCTCTGCTATATCCTTTCTATATTCTTAATATTGTTCATCTCTCATTTGATTCTGTTTTTGGATTTCCTTTTGGTTATTTTCCACTTTATCAGCAGTTTCCTTTATTGTTTTCATCATTTCCTTCATTGTTTTCATCACCTGTATTCTAAATTCCCTTTCTGTCATTTCTAAAATTTCTTTATAGGTGGAATCCTACCTCATAGTCCCTTGTGGGGGGTGGGTGGGGGTGAGAGGGTTGCTCTGGACTGGTTTTTCATGTTGCCAGAATTTTTCTGCTAATTCTTCCTCATGAGTGATTTCTTTTATCTGTTTCCTTGCCCTAATTTTCCTTTTACTTTCTCTTGCTCTTAAGTTACCATCCTCTGGACTAGGGTTTCAATAAATCCTTTTGGTACAGGACCAGAAGGATGAGAAGACTGAAGATCAAGAAGAGAAAAAAGAAAGAAAAAAAAAAAAAGAAAAAGAAAAGAGAAAGGGGGGGTGGGTAAAAGGGAATATTGACAAAAAGAAGAAAGGCACAGAAAGAGGGAGACAGGAGCAATATAGGTGTACAGTAGAGTACTTTGACCCAACCTTAAAAACCCCAACCTCTGGGGTGCTGGGTTGGATGGTTCCCTTGAGGTCAGCAGCTCTTTGCTAGCCTGTTCGGACACAGTACTCCCCCTCCACCAAGTAGATAGGAAAGACAAAAATGCTATAAATCAAAACAAAAAGCAAACAGAAAACTTTATGGGATAAAATTGGGGGGAAATCCAAATAATAGGCATAGAAACACTAGCAAAAATGAAGTTCTAATTGTTGAAAAAGGTAACAATGGAAAATTATATTTAAACTAGAAAAATGAAGAAAGAAAAGAAAGAAAAAAAGAAAAGAAAAATCTAAAGGGAAAATGTTGAAATTAAAAAAAAAAGCAGTATATATATCTTGCTGAATATTGTCTGGGCAATAGGTAATCTTCTGCAGTATGAGATGTTAATCACAATGCTGATACAGTTGTATGAGATAGCGAGTGGAGGCCTCTGCTGATTTCTCAAACTCCAGAGGGTAGAGAACCTAAATCTCTCTTTAGCCCTCTTAAAAGAAACTTTAAACTGCTAACCTTGGCTAAGCAGAAGCTTTCCCAGGAAATCACTTGTCACTGGGATCATTCCTATCTACTTACCCAGTGTGCCAAAACCGGTCTCACTCTGTGCCCCTGAGGGCCAAGGCGATAAGGCATTTCAGTTCCTGCCTTTAGGCTGCTCAGACACTAGATTACTCACCCATGATCTCCCACCTGATCCTTGCTCTGCGACCCTGCAGATGGAGCTTGGCAGGGTAGTTCTCCCACAATGGCTCCACGCGGCCCACAGCCAAACACTATTAGCTCAGTCTGGCTCAGCGGCTTAGTCCTCCATGCTCTTGCCCAAGTTCTCCCAAGGTAGTTTAACTGAGAGCCAAGTCCAAAAAAACCAAAACAGCTCACAGCTAAGGCCTTAACAGTTTGCAATCTCACGGCTGCTGTACCCACAGCTGCCGGCAGGGTTAGACCAAACGAACACACGCAAACACTTGCCAGTTCTCCACTGCTTTTGTCCTCCTCATGGAGTCCAGAAGTCTCTCTCTGACTCCCTGTGTCCCCAAAGGGATGTTTCTGGGCAGGTCCCACCAGCCAGAGATGCCTGGATTCTTCTCTCCCTAGTCTCACTGTGCCCAGTTGCAGGGAAGCTGTTACTCGGCCACCATCTTGCTCCTCCCTCTCTCCTCACTGTCATTTGTATATGCAATTTTTGATTACTAATGAAGCTGAGCATCTCTTCTGGGTTTCCCACCCATTTGAATCACTCCTTCTGAAATCACTTGTCCTAATTTGTTCATTTTTCTTTGGGGCTTCTTGTCTTTTCTTGAAAAATGAATTTGTGAAAACTCCTTGTATATCCTAGTTTAGAAAATTTCACAGCTCTAAATAGTGTAGCAATTTCCTCTCAGTCTGACACTTTTAATGGCATAATAGAATTTATATTAGGGGGAGTGGATACGTATTTCTCTACCTGAAATTCTTGCCTAACACAGTATGCCCAACAAGAAGAAATAAAGATAAATGTACCTAAATAGGCCATAAACAAATTTAAAAGGAATACAGTTGACCCTTAAACATGCCTTAGAGATGCCAGCCCTGGTACAGTCTAAAATCCACATATAACTTTGACTCTCCTAAAACTTTGACTCTCCTAAAACTTTGACTCTCCTAAAACTTTGACTCTTCTAATTGCCTACCAATAGCCTATTATTGACTGGAAGCCTTGCCCAATAACATAAATAGTCAATATACACACATCTTCCATGTTACATATATTATTACATACTGTATTCTTCCAATAAACTAGAGAAAAGAAAATGTTATTAAGAAAATCATAAGGAAATTATATTCACTATTCAGTGAGTAGAAGTGAATTACCATAAAGATCTTCATCCTGATGGTCTTCACGTTCACAAGGAGGAGAGAGAGGAGAGGTTGGCCCAATAACATAAACAGTCAATATACACATATCTTCTGTGTTACATATATTATTACATACTGTATTCTTCCAATAAACTAGAGAAAAGAAAATATTATTAAGAAAATCATAAGGAAATTATATTCACTATTCAGTGAGTAGAAGTGAATTACCATAAAGATCTTCATCCTGGTCTTCACGTTCACGAGGAGGAGAGAGAGGAGAGGTTGGTCCTGCTGTTTAAGGGGTGGCAGAGGCAGAAGAGAATCCACAGGTGTGGATCCCTGAAGTTCCACCTTGTATTGTTCAAGCATCAGCTGTATTTCTCAAACTTCATTACAGTGAAGAAATTTCTTCCTCTCCAACAAGTTGTAGAAGTATGAAAGAACAGAACTATTTAGCTATAGCAAATTATAATCACCTGTAAATTACAAAAAGAATATAAACAAAGTGAATAGCAAAACACAAAGTGACTAAAAATAGTGGATATGGGAACTCCAGTCTCCATCCCTCTACTAAAGCAAAAATTAACTGGCAAAATCTATCAGAATCTACTTTGCTTATATTCTAGAATCTAATGAAAATTTTCAACAACCAGGGGAATAAATAATGAGGAAAGAGGCTGCTAAATTTTGGTTAGAAAATGCTGTAGTCTGACATGCCCCCCTGCTATTCCCACACCCCACCATAGAGCTGGCCATTTTTGGTGCAGCTTGCTGGTGTTAGAATGTGGACTTTGCTCTCAAAGAATTCCTGGGTGCTTGTGTGTTTTGACCTGATTGGTTGCTCCATGAGACATCAGCTGGGATCTTTTTGTTGCCCACTTTGCAACATTCTCAGGGCTAGAGTAGCCTCCTGGGTGGTATTTGTCAAAAGCATTTATAGACATATACATGGGTCACAATGAAAGTTCTGAGACAGACTATGTTGTGGTTTATTATTTCACTTCCAAGTAACAGTC
Source organism: Loris lydekkerianus (assembly GCA_963574355.1). Classification (NCBI taxonomy): domain Eukaryota; kingdom Metazoa; phylum Chordata; class Mammalia; order Primates; family Lorisidae; genus Loris; species Loris lydekkerianus. The sequence goes on from CAUYPK010033726.1 coordinate 3,861, forward strand.
CATATTATGCTTTCTGATTCATCCATGCAAGTTTCAGCTTGCTTGGCTTATCAGTGTTGCTGGGAGGGCTTCATTTCCTTCTATCCATGCAGATTGTACACTTTTTTCTTTTGATTTTATATTTCTTGATTCTTTTGTATTTCAAAATGTTCATATACTAGCAGAATCCACCTACAGCAAGGGATAAAAGATGATGCAAGAAATAGACAGACCAAAAACCTGGGAAGAAGCTATGCTATGGTCTGAATGTGTTTTCTCAAACTTTATATGTTGAAATCCAATCACCAATGTGATTAATTAGGAAGTGGGGCCTTTGGTACAGAGGTGATTAATTTATAAGACTCTCTAGCACCTCAGAAGCAGAAGAGAGAAAGTGAAGAAAGAATACTTGAAGAAAAATAGCTAAAATATCCCCAAACTTTGTTAGCAGACAGAATCTACACAGACAAGAAACTCAATGAAAACCAAGTAAGAGAAACTCAGATTCACGGTGAGCAACATTAAAATCAAATTGTTAGAAGACAAAGACAAATAGAGAATTGAAAGCAGCAAGAAAGAAGCAACTCATCATGTACGAAGGATGAACACCCAATTTCTTTTTTTCTTTATTAAGTCATAACTATGTACATTGATGCATTTATGGGGTTCAGTGTACTGATTTGATATACAATGTGAAATGCTTACATCAAACTGATTAACACATCCATCACCTTGCTCACTTATTTGTTGTGGTAAGACAATTATACTCTTTTCTTAATAGTTTTGAAATGTACCATTGCATCATGCACATTAGGTGAGGTCCCCCCCAAAACCCTCCCTCCTCCAACCCTTCCCCCTCCCCTCTCTTCTGCTCCCTCCTACTTTCTGGGCTATAGTTACGTTTTACCATTCGTATGAATGTGTAGATGATTATGTATTGATTTCATAGTAGTATTGAGTACATTGGATACTTTTTTTCTCATTCTGGAGATGCTTTACTAAGAAGAATATGTTCCAGCTCCATCCAGGTAAACATAAAATATGTGAAGTCTCTATCTTTTTATGGCTTCATAGTATTCCATGGTGTACATATACCACAATTTGTTAATCCATTCATGGATCGATGGCCACTTGGGCTGTTTTCATGTCTTGGCAATTATGAATTGGGCAGCAATAAACATTCTGGGGCAAATGTCTTTGTTGTAAAATGATTCTTGATCATCTGATTTTGATCATACCTAGAAGAGGAATTGTAGGATTGAATGATAGGTTTACTTTTAGTTCCTTGAGTATTCTCCAAACTTCTTTCCAAAAAGCTTACATTCCCACCAGCAATATAGATGTGTTCCCTTCTCTCTGCATACATGCCACCATCTGTAGCTTTGGGATTTTGTGATGTGACCCAATCTTACTGGAGTCAAATGATATCTTAAAGTGGTTTTGATTTGCATTTCTCTGATGATTAAAGGTGATAAGCATTTTTTTTTTTAATGTGTTTGTAGGCCATGCACGTGTCTTCTTCAGACAATTTCTGTTTAAGTTCTTGCCCACATAGAAATGGGGTTATTTGTTCCTTTTTTATTGATTCATTTGAGTTCTTTGTGGATTCTAGTTATCAGACCTTTGTCAGAAGCATGACCTGCAAAAATCTTCTCCCATTCTGAAGGTTGTCTGTTTGCTTTACTTACTGTGCTCTTGGCTGTGCAAAAGCTTTTTAGTTTGATCAGATCGCAGTACTATACTTTTGGTGTTGCTTCAATTGCCCGGGGGGATCCTCCTCATAAAAATTATCCCAGGCTGATTTCAAGTGTTTTCCCTGCACTCTCTTCTAGTACTATTATAGTTTCATGTCTTAAGTTTAAATCTTTTATCTAGTAAGAATCAATTTTGGTTAATGGTGATAGGTGAGGGTCCAATTTTAGTCTTCTACAAGTCTCCAGCCAGTTCACCCAGCACCATTTGTTAGATAGGGAGTCTTTCCCCTACTGAATGTTTTTGATAGGCTTATCAAAGATCAAATGACAGTAAGTGGCAGGGTTCATCTCTTGGTTCTCTATTCTGTTCCATAAATCTGCCTCTCTGTTTTTGTGCCAGTACCATGCTGTTTTGATCACTATAGATTTATAGTATAGCCTGAAGTCTGGTAACATAATACCTTCTGATTTGTTTTTATTTCTAAGTCATGTATTGGCGATTTGATGTTTTTTCTTATTCCATATAAAATGAAGCACTATTTTTTCAAGCTCTTAAACTATGACAATGGTGCTTTTATAGGGATTGCATTAAATCTGTAGATTGCTTTGGGTAGTATGGACTTTTTAACAATCTTGATTCTTCCCAGCCATGAGCATGGTATGTTTTTCCATTTGTTAACATCTTCAGCTATTTCTTTTCTCAGAGTTTCATAGTTCTCTTTATAGAGATCTTTCACGTCCTTTGTTAGGTAAATTCCCAGATATTTCATCTTCTTTGGGACTACTCTAAAAGGAATAGGGTCCTTGACATTCTCACTGGACTCACACCAGTAATCTCAGCACTTTGAGTGGCCTAGGCAGGAGGATGACTTAAGGGAGGTGTAAAAGACTGACTTGGGTAATCTAGCAAGATGCTGTCTCTACACACACACACACACACACACACACAAAATATGTATATCTATCTATCTACACGTACACACACCCAAATGTGTATATATATGAAGAAGAAAAATTAGGCATAGTGGCATACACCTGTAGTCTTAGCTGGAGGCTGAGGCAGGAGAATCACTTGAGCCCAGGAAGTCAAGATTTTAGTGAGCTATCATTAAGTCACTGCACTCCAGCCTGGGTGACAAAGTGAGATCTTGTCTCTAAAATAGGGCATCAGCCCTATATACCGGAGGTGGCAGGTTCAAACCTGGCCCTGGCAAAAAAAAAAAAAAAAAAAAAAAAAAAAAAAAAAAAAAAAATTAAGCATAGAATTACCACGCAATCCAGCAATTCCGTTTCTGGGTATATACCCAAAATAATCGAAAAAAGGAACATGGACAAATATTTGTATACTCAGGTTCATAGCAGCATTATTTACAATAGCCAAGAAATGGAGGAAACCCAACTATCCATCATCAATGGATGAATGGCTACACGAAATGATGCTATTCACCCTTGAAAAGGAATGAAATTCTGACACACGCTACTACACAGCTGAACCTTAAAGACATGCTAAGTAAAACAGGGCAGCCACAACAGGACAAATACTGGGTAACTCCACTTACACACATATGAGGTACCTTGGGGTACAGTTCAGATTCATAACGACTAAAAGTAGAATGGAGGTGACCAGGGTCTGGGGAAAGGAGTTTATGTCTAATAGGTGCAGAGATTTGGTTTGGCAGCATGAAAGGGTTTGGAGACGCTCCCGGTGGTAGGTGGTTGCCCAACAACGTGGTTTTAATGGCACTGAACTGTGCACTTAGAATTGATTAAAATGCTAAATTTGGTTAATGTATATTTTATCACAATTTTTAAAAACTGTTAAAAAAAATAATAAAGTGCTCCTCCCCAACATGGCCGAAGCTGTAGAATAAGCGCCAGCATTTCTCAGGGAAGTTGGAGGGGTGAGCAGAGCGGCGGGCAGGGAGCCAGAGGATATTGCAGAGGAGAGTGTGAGGGGCTGGAGGAGGCCAGGGCACTTGGCTGCTGGTCTGAGGACAAAGTGGCCTCCCCGTGAGAGGCTGCAGGAAAATTGCCTCAAGGAACCTCGGACGGAGGTCAGAGGGAGCTTTGGAGAGGCGGGCGGGCGTACTGCCTGTCTTCCAGGCTGCTCCTCGGGGTGGCGGGTCCCGGTCCCGGGGAGGGCAGGAGGCGTCGGCACTGGAGCAGATGGCCCCCACGCCTCCCACAGGTCAGCTCACAAAAATGAGCATTCTCGGTTTGCAGATGAGAGGCCCAGAGCTGCGGAAAACCCAGCTGCCCACGGAGAGCACAGGGCGCGGGCCGTTCTGCAGGCCGCTCGCCCCTCTGCTCCTGCTGCCGAGCGGTGGGCGCCCCAACCGCTGCTCGGCCTGCTGCTCCCAAGGGGCTGCAGAAGGCTGGGCTGCTCTGGTCCTGAGCCGGTGGGTCTACAGGGGAGTGGGCGTCGAGCTCCGTGGCCAACAGCCGGCGGCGCCAGGAGCGGCGGCGGGGCGCCAAGCAGGGCGCGATCGGCAGCGCCCAGATCCCACTCCGCCTCCCCTAGCACTGAAAACTCGCTCTCCGGGGAAATCCTCTTGGCATCCCGCGGGGCCCTTTGAAAGACCCTCCCTTGCTCTGTTCTGGGTGGTCTGCTCCTTTCTCACTGTCCCAGCCTCCGGGCAAGCTCTCTAGCGAGCAGACTGCCCACTCCCTGGTACGCTGCCCCTCACCTCGCGGCTCCTCTCCGGGCTCCCCCCGGCTCCTCTCCGACATCATCCCCACCTCCCCGGGCTCCTCCCTGGCCCCTTTCTCTGACCCTCCCCCCCGACTTCTCCCGGGCCCCTCTCCCTTCCTCCGGCTTCCTCTCCACCTCTCCCCGGCCGCACCCCTTTCCTCTGATCCCTCCCCGCCTCCTTCTTCCTCTTGCTCCACCGCCCCCCCTCCCTGGCTCAGTCCTCGGCTCCCCAGCTCCTCCCCTGACTTGTGTTGTAACTCAAACCCCTGGTAGGACCCACGAAGCCAGAGACGGCCTGGGCAGCCGGTTGTTGCCGCCGCAGGCCTCGGTGACCACCGCCTCCTCCCCAGCCAGGGCGGCGGGACTCGGGGCGAGGCGACCTCCTTCCCCGCCGGCGAGGTGCTGTGTGGCCGGCCTGAGCCCGGCGCAGCCTGCCCTCGGGTCGGGGGATTGCGGAGCACGTGTCCTAACGACGCCTTCAGGTCATCCCCAGGTGTTCAGGCTCCAGCTGTGAATGTGCGCACAGCGCGGAGTCCCATTTCCAGAATGAAGCCTGCCCCTACCCCGCCAACCCGGTGTGCTGCCCGAGAGAGGGAAACGCTCTTTGCTCCGTGGAGCTAGTTCAGGAGACTCGGGGTCCCTTCCCTGTCTCGGCTATAGTTGAAGAAATTCTGTTTGCTTCGATAAGGAGGTCCCAGAAAGTGGGAGATGAGGGTGCCTGCAGAAGAGGGGTCATTTCTGCTGGCATCAGGCTTGCTGGTGCCAAGTGATGGGGGTCATAACGGCTGCCCGGCCGGCCATCTGCCCGGGCAGGGAAAAGGCAGCTCCTTAGGAATCTGCGTGCTCCTCAGTGCTGAGAGTCCCGCTGGCCACCATTCGTCTCCAAGGTGGTGCCTGAATGAACTTAGCAAACCTCACAGCACCCAGCGGGGACCAGCCCACCCCGGAGGCCCTGGGCTTCCTGGTCACTCGGGCAAGGCCATTGCACCCTGCGCTAGGGAGTGTAGGGTGGACGCCGTGGAGCGGCTCTGTGCATCTCACACGCTGACCGTGTGACCCCTGTGAGGAAGCAGCGATGCAAAGGGAAACATCACAGGGGAGCATCCAGAGACTTTATCCAGCATTCTTGTCACCGCCCAGCTGATAAGACTGGAAACATGTCCAACGTCCATCGGGAAGGGAAGGGGCGGGCAGAATGGAAAGCTGTGGAGCAGCTGTCCCATAGAATGAACTAGATCTGTGGATAGCAACGGCATCAGCCAGGAAGGGCACTGAGGGAAAAATGCAAGCATCAGAATGCAGTGACTTTACCACACATAGAAGTCAATGCTACATATAGTTTGGGGACCTATGTATTTTCAGTGAAAATTCAAAACCAGGAGCTGGAGGAATATGCAGCCCTTAGGGGTAGACGCTGCCCCACGGAGGAGGGGGAGGAAATAGGCCGGAAGATGGTGACAAAGAGACATGCAGTTGTATGAGAAATGTTTTGCTGTATTAAAAATACATATGTGTACATTATATAGTTATATGTAAAATATTTTATATTTAGTTATATGCAGTATAATACAAAGATGTTATAGTGGATGCTATAATGAAATACTGTGAACATTTTGAGACAGACTGTGTTAGGATCCATTATTTCATTTCCAAGAAACAAAGTCAACAGTGTCCTTTCTGATTCCTCCCTGCAGGTTTCAACTTGTTGGGCTTATCCGTGTTGCTGGGAGGGCTTCATTTGTTTCCGACAACACAGATTTTATGTGTCTTGATTTTTTTGTGAATCTCAGAACTTTTGTAATGACCTATAAAAATAATTGGAAGCAAATATGGCAAACGTGAACATTTGTTAATTCTGGATGATGGGTTCATGAGCTAATCCCTCTGTGTTTCGCAATGTATCAGATAGCCCACAGTGCCATTAAAGAACAAATCGCTGTAAACTAACTCTGACTGGGAACGAAGCAGTAAAAGACAGGGCAAGTAATGCCACAGGCAGACAAGAGGAGCGCCAGTCACCCAGAGTAGCAGGTGCCATGGAGGACCCAGCGGCATGGGAGGAGCAGCCAGCTGGGGCCCAGCTGGGTGGAATCCATGGGCACTTAGGGCCTGCTCAGCAGAGAACAACCCCCAGGCAGACAGGGACAGTAGCTGGAATTATTTCAATTACTATCCACACTTTGTGGACCTTTGGAAAGCTTCAGGAGGAGCAGTGGTCAGAAGAGAAATATGAGGGGAAGGAGGGAGATTGGGAGCTAGAGTAAGAGGAAAGAAAGAGAGAGAAAAAGGGAGCTAGGAAGAGAGGGAGGAAGGGAAAGGGGCAGATAGAGGGAGAAGGGGTGAGAGATATTAGTAGGGGCTACCGGTGCTCTCAGAATTAGTTTATCTTTAGCAGTATGTATGACGCAAAAAACCCTTCTTTTTAAAATTCCTTGTGTTTATCCAGGTGATGCAGCCAACAGTCCAATATTCTTTCATATGGATTGAAAGTCTGCTAATTCTAAAGATCTCAATATGCTCAAGATCTCTAGGATCTCAAGGACAGTTCTGGAGAAGCGTCATCTCTCTGATGTTCCCGATCAATTCAGGACCTGAGTTCAGAGCAGCATTCTCTTCCTACAGCTGGCCCATCACAAATGGGCCTTCCCTCTGCCTCCAGGCCTCATCCAGCTCATTGTGTGCCTGGATACCCACCTTATTCTTGTGAGATGCTGAGCTTGGCCTTGTCACTCCGCAGTTTAAATTGCTTCCCACCCACCTTCCTGCCACAGCCAACATGGCTCCCCTGCAGCGTCAGGTCCTTCAGAACCCCACGTCCACTCAACCTGAATTGCTGACCTCGAAAACTTCAAAATACTACTATTAATTGAAAATGCACCTTGGTCATCCAAAAGCTCTGATGGAGATGTACAAGATTAATGTTTTCATACCTGCTAACACAGCATCCATCCTGCAGCCCATGGATCAAGGAACATTTTGTCTTTTAAGTCTTATTATTTAAGAAATACATTTCATAAGGCTTTAGCTGCCATAGTAGTGATTGCTCTGATGGGTCTGGGCAAAGTCAATTGAAACCCTCTGGAAAGAGTCACCATTCCAGATGCCATTAAGAATTTTTACAAATCACGGGAGGAGGTCAAAATATGAACATTCACAGGAGTTTGGGAGAAGTTGGTCCCAATCCTCATAGATGACTTTGAGAAGTTTAAGACTTCAGCAAAGGAAATAACTGCAGAAGTGGTGGAAATAAAAAGAGAAATAGAAGTGGAACTTGGAGATGAGACTGGATTGGTGCAGTTTCATGATAAAACTTGACTGGATGAGGAGCTGCTTTTTATGGATGAGCAAAGAAAGTCGTTTCTTGAGCTGGAATCTGCTCCTGGTGAAGGTGCTGTGAACATTATTGAAATGACAAAGGATTTAGGATGCTACACAAACTTAGTTGATAAAGCAGTGGCAAGGTTTAAGAGGATTGACTCCAATTTTGAGAGAAGTTCTACTATGGGCAAAATGCCATCAAACAGCATCACAAGCAACAGAGAAATCTTTCATGAAAGGAAGAGTCAATCAATGTGGCAAATGACATGGTTGTCTTATTTTCTGAAATTTTCCAGACTTCAGCAACCACCACCCTGATTGGTCAGCAGCCATCCACATGCAAGCAAGATCCTCCACCAGCAAAAAATACGAAGACTTAGATGCTTGTTGGCTTTTTACAGCAATAATTTTCATATTAAGGTATGTTGCATTTTTTGTCATAATGCTTTTGCACACTCATTCGTGTAAACACAACTTTCATAGGCAGTGAGGAACCAGAAATTCACCTGACACACTTTGTCGCAATATTCATTTTACTGTGGTGGTCTGGAACCAAACCCATAATATCTCCGAGGTCTGCTTGTATACATCAGGTTGCTGAGGTCTATTCTAAGGGTCAGAAGACATTTTGCAGAAGAAGAGTCATTTGAACTGAGATCTGGCTGAGCTGAAGTGAAGTATGGAGAGAGGGTAGCAACGTCCCCAGGCAGCAAGGGTTGTGCATTCTTTAAGGAGTAGAAGGGAGGTGAAGAGAGTTGGAGTGCAGAGGATTGAAAAGGGAGGGAGGGACAAGAGATAGGCTGCAGTAGGTCTTATGCATTAGGGTCAAGATCTTGGTTTTTATTTTAAGAGCAATGAGAAACCAATGGGGAGTTTTGTTTACTATAGGGGCAACATGTTGATGCTGTGATGGAATGATGATGGTTACTGGTATGACAATGGTGACAGTAATGATGAGGATGCGGAGGATGGTGGTGATGATGATGATAACGAGAAAAGGGTGAGGGTGATGATGGTGGTGATGAAGACGCGTGACCTGATGCTGGTAGAGATGGTGATGATGATGAAGAGTGCAGTACTAATGCCAGGGAGGAAGGCAGAGGCAGGAAGACCGTCCAGGAAAGTGATGGAGCAAGGGCAGAAATAACACAAGATTTGGAGTGAGACCTGACTATGCTCTGAAACTTCTTTGCTAAGTGGTCTTGGGGAAATTGACCTCACATGTATCTCAGTTTTATCCTCTGAAGTGTTGTTAGGATGGAAGAAAATGCACTGAAGTTCCTGGCACCCACAAGTTGCAGTGTTCTCTGCACTTCACCTCTGCCACACATGCACACACCCAGAAGCACAATGATGAGGGCCCCGGGGGTGGAGATGTCTTCCACTCTTTCAGCTCAGTCAGGTGACATGGCTAGTTGCTGAGGGACATTATATTGCTGCCAGGAGACCAGGAGCCCTCTTTCGGTCATCCTCTCTGACCTGGCTGCGGCTGCCTATGAAAACTGTGTGAGGTGGAGCTCTGGCTGGGGGAGTCTCAGCTGCCTCTGCCACTGCTGCCGCCTACGCCCTGATCCCCCAGCCTCATTATGATGCCACAGTAAGTAACTCCTGTCCTGTTACCAACTCTAGGGACATAGCGACAGGGACTGTGCATGTGTCAGGAAAGATGGCTTCTTACTGATACTGAATTCTCTCAAAACATGACCTTGGGCAAGGTGCTTAACCTCTTTGGGCAACAGTTTCCCACCTGCAACATGTCAGGCCAGCTTTACAGAGCAATGCGGCATTTCTGGGATACAACGTGCCCAGTGCCTGCATGCAGATGGTTCTCACCACAGTACCCAGCGTGGCCACTACTACCTCACTGCAGGGGGGAACTTGTGGGTCTGTCTGTTCTAGGCTTTGAACATGTTTGCATCTGGACGTCCCACAGCTTCAGTTTGTCTCTAGCTTCTTGGAGGGCAGGGACGCTCCAGCCTCCTCATGCTTTTGAAGTGCCACAAAAGGCCAAGATTTGACTTCCAAAGTAATGTTCAGATTCACTAGCCTCTGCTGTGTCCTGACCCATCACGAGTCCAGGCAATGGGACAGAGCAGTTAAAGGCTGCAGGGTTACTACCCAGGAAGACCTAGCACCATAGTCACCACTGGGTGGCCAGCTCTCTGCCCACATCCAAGGCAGTCTGCCCAGGAAAGGCAGCCTCCCCTGGGGCACCAGGAAGTGAGACCTAACTGTTCCCTCCGGGGCAGCACCCTCATGGTACTAGAGATTGTTTTATGTATTTTTAAAGTCATAAAATAATCCTCAGCGGAAGACAGGCGCTTTATTACACTCAGCAACTGTTTCATCCTGGGATTATGCCCTTTCGGTTTCCATGGAGCTGTTGCTTGTCACAGTCAACCAGCTGTAAGAAGGATTTAACTCCCAGCCGCATTTGTACTGAGAGGTTATTTAGCCAGTTTTCTTCTCCCAGGGAATCTGCATTCTCAGGCGGCCAGATAGGGCAAGACTGGCAGTCAGGGGTCAGTGAGGGTCAACCTGCTGAGCTGGACAGCAGAGAGCCTGCAGCCCTCAGCTCTGCAGCATCTGGGTGCCTCCTCAAGGTGCTGGTGCTGAGAGGGGCCGGCGATTCTGGAAGAGAACTGGCAGACCAGCTGGGGTTGCCAAACGCAGGCAGGCCAAGGGGATATTTTGGAATATTACAGAGTCTCTGGAATGGGAGATGCATGTTTGCAGAACCACCCATAGAGTCTTTACCATCATCTGCCATCCTGCGCAAACACTGTTGCTCTGGCAGACGCTGTAACAGACCCTCGGGGAAGACTGCAGCGTCCAGACTGCTGTGGGCGTGGTCTCTGGTGGCAATGGGCGTGGCCCGTGCTGCAGAAGATGTGGGGGTACCCTGGGCAGAGGAGGGCCTTTGGTCAGCTCTGAACGGAGGAAGGACGCTCATTCGAGAAAGGGCCTGGTAGCTGAGAAGAACGAGTCTGGGGCCAAACACCCTGGGTCCCATGACGCCTTTGTCCCGGCTCTGCTGGTGTGTCCTAGGGTAGCTCAGCTCTCTGCTGCGCTACCTCCACTGTGTCCCCAATGTGATATGTGAGGGCAGAGAGTCAATCTATGGGGCACACTCAGGAAAGTGGCTGCTGGCAGTGAGCATGAGCACCCAAGGGTGACTACTGAAGCCCTCCCAGACAGGAGTGTTGTCATCGGAGGGGCTCAGAGGAATAGAGTAATTGGGCCAGGACCCCACAGCTAAGGATGAGCGGCAGCATCAGATTTTCTCTGATGTCCACCGATGAGGACACTAAGAGGGAAAGGAGGCGGGCCACGGGTAGCCCAGTGGTCTGGGGCCCATGGAAGAGGCCAGTTCTGGTGTATCACCAGCTGGTCTTGTCCAGCTGGCTTTTGTGTTGCGAGGCAACACCTCTCGTACCCAGTGTCTAAAATGCCTGCCTCTCTCTGACCCTAGGAATATCCTGCCTGGCCTTAGGAAGATTCTCACGTGGCTCCCACCTTGTGGAGCAGTCAGCCTGCCAGGGCCAGCAGAAGGTGTCTGGTGGGATCTCAGGGGTGTGAGCAACCAGAGCAGCCCATTCTGCAGTGATGACAAGGGGGCTGTGGGCAGAGGGGACCTAAAGCCACAGAGGGCAGCGTGGGTGAGGAGGGCTGACGTCAGTAGCACATTACCTCAGATTGCACTGTGCTAAGTCCTTTACCTCAGGGCCTTTGCAACATGTCCTTGAGGTCAATATGGGCAGCAATCCTGTGCCACAAATAAAGAAACTGGAGTATAGAAGGTGACAGAACTTCTAAAAGCCACATAGCCAGCATCTGGGGGAGGGGGAAAGTGGTCACCTGAGGCATCGCCCCACACCTTGCTGGTCTGCCCTGAGCACGGCCTAATGCCTGCACCCCTCCAACTCAGTTGTCCTGGCTGCAGTGACGGGGGGGACCTTCCACTCCTCTTTTCCTGCCTTCTGTTTCCCACCACTAGCTCCTGGGGTGTCCGCCTGCCAGGCCGCCTCCTCCTCTGTGGTAGGAGTGGTCCCACCACACAGGGAACCTCTATGTCAGCTGAGACTTTGAGGCCACAGAGTGTTGTCCCATATGGATCCCTGTGTGGGAGGGACGTAGAAGACACACACACACAGTGCTACTGCTAGCCTGGAGGTGGCACCCGGGCTGTGATGTGTGAACATGCCCAGGCACCTCCAGCTTGGCCCATTTCATAAGCCTCCAGCCAGTCAGAGGTCAGGTTGGGCCCAGAGCCCAGCAAACCCAGTCTCCAAAGGCTGCTCCCTACCTTCCAGCTGGGCAGTCTGCATTCAACCCAGTGTGGTGAGCTCACCGCACAGTCACGCAGGTTTGGGGGACACTGAGATGGAGAAGGGGGACGCTGACCATTCTGGAGAAGTCAGTGACTACCGAATGGTGGCAGTGGGCTTTATAATGTGCACCCACACATGTGCAGCAGCACAGCCACAGACACAGGAGGCTCGGTGTAAGCGGAATTTCACATTGTTGGTTTTATCTTTGTTAAACAGTCTTTCCTCAGGCTCTCCCTAGCCTGCTGTCTTTCCAGAGAAGTGGCACCCTCAGGACCCTGTGAGGGAGATCAAAACTCTGGGCAGTTGCAGAACTAACGACCTGGGACAAAACTGACCACCCTTGCTGGGACGCATGGAGGGCAAGCTGGTACCCTACCCTCTGGTTGCTACAGCCTGGCCAGCCCCAATCCAGCTTGTCAGCAATACACCCTACCTGCCCCAGGCAGCCAGCAACACCTCCCTGGACCTTGGAGACCTCCGATGGCCCAGCTCTTTGCTGCTCTGGCTCAGCCTTCCCTCGAGCCTGCTGGCTGTGGCCACACTGGCCCTGAGCCCTCTGCTGCTAGTGACCATCGTGCGGAGCCAACGGCTGCGGCAGGACCCCCACTACCTGCTGCTGGCCAATACCCTGCTCTCGGACCTGGCCTACCTTCTCTTCCACACGTTCATCTCCTCCAGCAACCTGAGCAGCTGGGAGCCAGGCCGCATTGCCTGTGGCATTCTCACAGACGCTGTCTTTGCTGCCTGTGTCAGTACCGTCCTGTCCCTCACGGCCATGGTGCTGCACACCTACCTGGCAGTTGCTCATCCTCTGCGCTACCTCTCCTTTGTGTCCTGTGGGGCTGTGCGGAAGACGGTGGCCCTCATCTGGCTGGTGGCCCTCTTCTTTCCCACTTTTCTCCTTTGGTTCAGCAAGCAGCAGGATGCCCAGCTAGGGCAGCAAGGGGCCTCGTGCATCCTGCCGCTGAGCCTAGGCACCAGAGGCCGTGCCCCTCTGATCCTCACCACCCACATTTCCATCCTAAGCATTCTCTTCCTCTGCACGGCCCTCGTTGCCTACTGTTTATGGAGGATCTATGCGGAGGCCAGGACATCCGGCATCTGCACGAGGGGCCACTCCCGGGCCAGGGGCACCCTGTTCATGCATGCGGTGCTCATCTCACTCTATGTGAGCGCAGGGGTGATGTTCTCCCTGGACACTGTGCTGACCAAGTACCACCACATTGGCACCAAGACTCATGCATGGCTCCTGGCAGCCAACGGCGAGGTGCTCATGATGCTTCCCCGCGCCATGCTCCCCTACCTGTACGCGCTCCGCTACCAGCAGCTGCTGGGGGTGCTCAGGGGCCTCTTCTCAGCCAAAAGGCACAAGACCATCTTCACCATGTCTCAGAGCTGCCAAGTACACAATTGGGCAGGCCGAGAGTAAAAGTTACACATTGAATGTATCAGCATCCAATTATGGCTCACTCCTCAGAACAGGAAATATACTTGTGGAACAGCAACTTTAAAAGCACCCGAACTGGTGGTTTTCACCATTTCAACAGTTTTTGAGTAGAGAAAGCTCTCTTCTAGGGATGCTGAAATTCTACTTAGAAATGGAAGCAAGTAAAGTCTACCCAGCAGGCCTCGGATCTAAGTAGGGGGAAGCTTTGGTCTGCACCTCCCAGGGCTCCCTCCACACCTTCCTCTGCCGCTGAGGAAGCACAATTGCTGACAAGCACACAGAAGGCAAACTGCTTCTACGGCGCCTAGGAAGTGAGGCTCATTTGGGCAGCTGCTCAGGATGTGGGAGGGAGGAAAGGAAGGTAGGGCCCACCTACAGTGGGAGGGTCCTGGAGGGGCCTCAATAAAGCTGATCCCCAAAGGTTACACTCCTAGAATAAAGATCAATGATAACTAATTCCTAGAAAGGAGCAGCACGGGAACTAGCTTGACTGGATACTGGTGCTTGCAGAAGAGGAAGAAAATTCCTTGAGAATTCTTAAATAGAAGCCGCCCTTCAGACAGGATTAGAGTTAGCTTTCAAACTATTTTAGTTAGTGAGGTTCAAAAACCTCACTGTAATTGGTATGGGAGATCTGAGCTTTAACTCAGGCCTCAGAGAATTTCTATAGTCAAAGACCTCAAAGAAACTCACAAAATCACACAGGGAAATAAGACACCATAAATGAGAACAAGAAGAAACAGGAAGACAGTAGTATCATACCACAGCTCCTTGAATGATCTGACTCTGGGTTACTATAAAAATGCTCACATGCTCATAAGATATGAAAAATGACGTGAAAATAGGAGCAAGGAACATAATTTTTAAATAACCAAGAATATTAAAAAAGAACTAAACAAAATTTCTAGGAAAAAAAATAGGAACTATGAAAGATAAATCGAATTTAATAAGAATCATAGAGCGTGTTAGACCAAAAGTGGAGAGAATATTTGCTCACTAGGAGTTAGACCTAGATAAATTACCTAAAATGCAGCTCAGAGGGATAGAGAGATGAAGAATATAAAAGAGAGATTAACAGACACTGATGTTAGAGAGGAAAAGACTAACACATATCTCATTTGGGAATATAATATAGGAACAGTGGAAGGGAAATTTATGAAGAGACAATAGCGGATAACTTTTCAGAAATGTTGAACTATCAAACTTCAGATCCAAAAAACCCACCCAGGCACAAATAAGATAAATGACAAATAATCACCAGAAACACATCATGTGAAACTGCCGAAAACCAACCAAATACACAGACAAGCTATTTAAAGCAGGCAGAGTTAAAAGACATAGGAACGGCAGGTAAGCTGACAACAGACTCCCCCCAACCGGAATAATGCCATCCACATACTGAGAGAAAGAACCATCAACCCAGAATGTTATAAACAGAAATATAATCCCTCCAGAGAGCAAACTAAAGACCTCGATTGATGGAAAACAAAAGCTGAAAGGCAATATTGTTAACACAATTAGGAAACCTTAAAGGACGTATTTGTGGCAGAAGGAAGATTATAGAAGGTTCAGAAATGTATGAAGAAATAGTCAGAAAAACACTAGAAATGCTGTATGTAAATGGAAATAATTATTGTCTAAATGCCTATATAAGAGCAATGAAAATATCTAATTTTGGGGTTTAAAAAAGTATTGGACTATAGTAGCACATGCATTGAAGGGGTATGATTGCACTTAGAGCATTCTGAAGTCAGAGTAAAAACCTAAGGCTTTGCTACTATTTTAACTATGCATGTTAAAATATTTAAGGCAACCATTAACAGACAGACAAAAAGATAACTCTCTAAATAATCTGAGGAACAAATTTAATGAGTAAGAGGAAAAAAAATCATCCAAAAGAGGCAAAAAAGGGGAAAAATCTATAGAAAAGTCAGGATATATAGAAAGCATAAAATAATATGATAGAATCTAAACAAATTTAAATGTACTAAAGCAATACATTTAAATGGACTAAAATTTGATGGTGAGAACACAAATACTGTGAGCTTTTTATTAAATCAGATATATATCATTTATAATAGATGAGTCTAAATAAATAACAGAGAATGGTTAGAAGTAAAAAAGAAAATTGAAAGTATAGAAAAAGATACAGAAAGCAAACACTCACTAAATGAAAGTCAACAGGGGAGAGAAAGTAGACTTGGAAGCAAAAAGCATTACTAAAGCCTGCAGATTCGGTACACAATGACATAAAGTCTAATTTACCAAAGCAGAAGAAATTAACAAACATGAGAACGAACATTTATAAAGCAAAAATTGACAAAATTTTGAGGAGAAACAAACAAATCAATCTTTGTAGAGAAGAATTTTAAGACCTTTCTCTTCCTAATTGATAGATGAAACAGGCGAAATAAATAAGGACATAAAATTTTGAACAACACAATTGACAAGCTGGACTTAGTGGCCAAATTTAAAATATGGCACTTGACAATTGGAGAATACATAATATAGCTGGCCCTTAAACATGCGTGTTTGAATTGCATGCCTCCATGACACATGGATTTTCTTCCATTTCTGTCACCCTTGAGACAGAAAGATGAATCCTTCCTCCTCCTCCTCCTCCTCCTCAGCCTGCTCAGTGTGAAGACAACCAGGATGAAGACATTTATAATGATCCACGTCTACTTAATGAACAGTAAATATATTTTCTCTTCCTTATTATTTTCTTAAGAACATGCTGTTTTATCTAGCTTACTTGATTGTAAGAACACAGTACACAGTATATATAAATGTTAATGGACTATTTTACATTATTGATAAGGCTTCTGGTTAATAGCAAGTTATTAGTAGTTAAGATTTGAGGGAAGTAAAAGTTATACTTGGATTGTTTTATTGTACAGCCCCTCTGATCCCTCCATTGTTCGAGGGTCAACTGCATGCATAAGAGTGCCTGACATTATTAAGAAAATGGACCTCATGTTATTCTGTGAAGGAAGCCAAAGTAAATTCCAAAAAACTGATTTCTATGCAGACCACATTATCTGAAGTTAGTGAAATTTGAGTTAGAAATAAATCACAAAAAGATAATTTAAAAAATGCTTGTAAATAAAAAAAAAACTCCTAAGAAACTCACACATCAAAGACTAATTAATTAAAAGTGCAAATCAAAAACCATTTAGAAACAAATGATAATAAATTATCATTTATTGAGTTAAACACTCTGTAAAGGGAAGGTGGGCCTTGCAGGGGGCCTGAGAGAGGGAGATGTGATGAGGATGGCAGCCAGGTCTGAAACAGGAGGGACAGGACAGATGCTGCCCTACTCATGAGGGATGGAGGGATGAGCCCAGGAAGGCCACAGCCTCGAGAAGCTGGGAGTGGCACAGAGCTAGATTATCTTCTTAAGCTTCCAGAAGGAACAAAATCCGGCCAACACCTTCACTGTCACTCAGTAAGGCCCAATTGTTCCTTCCAATCTCCAGAACTATAAGATAATAAATGTGTGTTGTTTTACGCCACCAAGTTTTTGGCAATTTGTTACAGCAGCGACAAGAAACTAATACAGTGGCCTTGGTTTGGACTTTCTTCTCTGCTCCCCATCAACAGTCACTGCCACCAACAGGTTCACAGACAATGGCAGGTTTTCAAGAGCAGACCATTACCCCTGCTGCGTTCTGCCAGACAGAGCACACCACGGCACCTAGTTCATGAGAGGGAACAATAGACTCTACCTATCTAGAGGAGCAGTTCCAAAGTCACATGACAAGAGGGAAGGATACGGGGAAGGGGAATACTAGGGCTATTGTAGCAATCTGCAACCACTTTGGAAAACAGTGAAGCTGAAGATGTCCTTACTTCAGCAATTACAATCCAGCTTATACTTCCTAAAGCAGTGATTTTCTTTATTTTAATTTTAATTAAATTCAATTAATTCTTATTATTAAAATAATAAAAAATAATAAAAATTAAAATAATACAAATAAATTTAATTTTTATTATTAAATCATAGCTGTGTACATTAATGCGATCATGAGACACCATACCCTGGTTTTATAGACCGTTTGACACATTTTCGTCACACTGGTTAACATAGCCTTCCTGGCATTTTCTTAGTTATTGTGTTAAGACATTTACATTTTACATTTACTAAGTTTCACATATACCCTTGTAAGATGCACCGCAGGTGTAATCCCCCTAGAGCAGTGATTTTCAAGTGGTATGCTGCGAGAGGATCTTACATGTGCCACAAAAGTTTTTAAAGAGAATTAATTAAATTATTTTGAAAAGAAGTTCACAGTAAGTATATTCTTTCTTTCACTTTTTTTTTTGATCAACATAATTTAAGTGTGCCATGGAAGTTTAACTATAGGTTCAAGTGTGCTATGAAAACACTGCCCTAGATAAACACACGTTCATGTCTCCCATGTCCACAGAAGCATTATTAGCCAAAGATGGGAAACAACCCAAATGTCCATCAATGAGGGAGGGGTAAACATGCAGAGAAGACAGTATGCAGAGAGAACGCACCGCCACACACATACATGTTGTTGCTGGAAAAGTCAGATCACAGAGGAATACACACTTTCTAGTTTCATTAATATAAAAGGCAAAGAGGGATATTAAGCAACATGTAGTTTAGTAATATATACATATTTGGTGCTGTGAATTGAACTGTCCCCTCCCACTCCCAAATTCATATGTTGAAACCCTAACACTCAACGTGACTGTATTTGTAGACAGAGCCTTTAGGAGGTAATTAAGTAAACTGAAGTCATAAGGGCGGGGCCCTTCTTAAATTGAGAGGACTGGTGGCCTTAGAAGAAGAGAGAAGTTTCTCTTTCCACCTTGTGAGGACACAGTGGTCTGCACAGAGAGGAGGAGAGCCCTCACAGCAGGCAGTGCTGCCCATGCCCTGACCTCAGACCCCCAGGCTCCAGAGCTGTGAGTGATACATTCCTGCTGTTTCAGCTGTCCAGCCTGCGGAATCTCGGTGTGACAGGCTAGGCTGACTAACGTAACAGAGGAAGAGAGAGAGAGAATGATTAATACAACATTCAGTTAATGGTTGTTACCCATATTTTTGTCATGTAAAATGAACTACTGTGTATAATGCACACGCACACTTTTCCCCCCAAACATTAAGGAAAATGGCTGGCTAGAAAGTGGCTGGCTCTCAGACAGGAGAGACACATCTGGGGAGGGCTAACCTGAGCTCCTCTGGTAAACATGCAGGTGGCACTGCCTTCCCTCTGTGAAGCCTCTGTGTGCCTCTCTCCTAGGAGCCCTTCACTCTGTGCTGTGTCAAGGGCCACGGCTGAGATGGCCATGAACATGGCCGGTGGGGTGGGAGCTTCTGAGGCCCATGGGCAGCCAGGAGAGTCTCTAGGGCCTGTGCAGGGATCCTGGATCCCTTTCACACAGCTGGGCCTCTGGCCTTGGCCCTCAGTCTGTGCAGCTGTGGGCCCATCACCAACCTGCCACGGCCCCTTCCCTGACTGTGGAGCTCAGTGGAGACGACTCCCACCAGATCCTGGATCCTCCTGGACTGGAACCTCCTGCACCCAGAGGGCCCTGGCACAGGGCATGCCAGCCCTGGGATGCCCACTGGGCTCCCCTGATCCTCAGCTGTTCTATTTATTATAATGCACATCCTTATTTTTCCCTTAAAAATTTGGGCAAAAAACTATGCATTATACATGGCAAAATGCAGTACTATGTGGGAGGAAGGAGGATGTGATGGGGGTTCTGACCGAGGGTTTGTGCATTTCGTAGGCAGGGTGGTAGGTACACAGCATTTGTTCTATTTATAACTGCATAAAGAATTTACATACACTGTTCGATGTACAATGTGTTTCAAATCAAAGAATTAGTAAATGACTCCCCTCTGCCCTAGATGCAGGAGAAGGTAAGACGAGGAGGGAAGGAAGAGCCCTGGGTCCCATAACTGTTTACTAAAGAGCCAGGTCCCGGTTCCTGACCACCTGCCCTGTTAGCTTTCGGGGCCAGCATCCAGCCGTGTGTTTGAGTGCACTGTGCTCACCTCTCAGCTGGTCAGGAGCGAGGTCAGGCCACTAACAGGAACATTTCTTGGATGAGCATGTATCACAAGTCATCCATCCACAGAAGGAAAGGCTTGGATGCTAATACAAGTCTTCTTGGGCATGTGAAGACTCATGGCCCATGGTAGCCACCTGTGGCACTGGGCGAGCAGAGTTCTGAGCTCTCTTGGTAAGATGTTGGTCTAGAGCAGTAGTTCTCAACCTTCCTAATGCCATGACCCTTTAATATAGTTCCTCATGTTGTGGTGACCCCCAACCATAAAATTATTTTCGTTGCTACTTCATAATTGTAATTTTGCTACCGTTATGAATCCTAATGTAAATATCTGATAATGCAGGATGTATTTAGGCGACCCCTGTGAAAGGATCATTTGATCCCCAAAAGGGTCGTGACCCACAGGTTAAGAACCACTGGTCTAGAGTCACCAGACCCTGCCCTCTCCTCTGTTGCAGCTGGTCCTGCCAGCAGTGGGCACACGACTCAGGTGTGGCCAGTGAGAGGTCCCTGGCCCAGACCTGGAATTAGGAGCCAGTGACACCAGAGCAGGGGCAGCTGGGTGATCACTGCAGCACCACTTCTTGGGGAGCAGAGACCATCTGCACCCACCTGTGTGGACAGCATTGTGGCAGCTCCAACCCCCACCCAGGCACTCAGTCCACTTTCTCTCTAGTCAAACCAGCCAGGATAGGATTCTTGTGCTATGATTAAGAATGTACATTTATACAGAATTTGGTCCCAGGAAGCAGGGTCATTAAAAGTTATGGATTTAAAAAATAGGTTTTTTTTTGTAGAGACAGAGTCTCACTTTATCGCCTCTGTTGAGTGCCATGGCATCACACAGCTCACAGCAACCTCCAACTCCTGGGCTTAGGTGATTCTCTTGCCTCAGCCTCCCGAGTAGCTGGGACTACAGGCGCCTGCCACAACGCCCGGCTATTTTTTTTGTTGCAGTTTGGCTGGGGCTGGGTTTGAACCTGCCACCCTCGGTATATGGGGACAGCACCCTACCCACTGAGCCACAGGGGCCGCCCAGATTTTAAAAAATAGTAATAGAAATCACAGGAGGCCCTCTTCTGAAGGTTGTGCATTATAAACAGAACAATTCTCCCTAGCAATTTATAAATTTAACACAATCACAGTCAATGCTTGCAGCAATGTTGCTCTTATAAAGAATTAAATTAACAAGAACAACCAGGAATATTCTGAAAAAGATGAGTCATGAGTAAGCAACAGCCCAACCAGATCCAGAAGGCAACGTGGTGCTGGCACAGGGACAGTCAGACCCACAGAACAAGAAATAGTTCTAAGACAGATGGCAGTAGGTACTGACCCATCGTCTCTCAGCAACAACCCACCTCTGTGTCATAATTTGTGATGCTGGGGCCGAGGCTGGGACTCAGCAAATGCTCCTTGATCAGCTGTATTCCTGACAGGCTCTGCCAAAAAGGCCACTAAAAACTAGTGGAGGGCACACGGGGGGACAAGATGCTGAGCCTTCCTGTTTTACTCCCTGGTATGTCTGTATCAAATGACAGCAACCCTGCACCCAGCAGGAACAGCTGGGTGTCCATTTCCCACCCTTCCAGATTTTCTCATTGAGGCAGCATCTGCCCACAGTGCCCCTCGCTCAGGGGTTAGAGTTCCAGTGACATGAAGCCCTTCTCTGAGCCTCTGGATCCTGGTAATCCCAATCTCTTCCCTCTTCTATAGTCCTTGGGGGAAGAGCAGCTTCCTTAAGGTATTATCTCTGTGTTACTCTCTCAAGCCCCCCCCCACCTGCTTAAACATGTTCAAACAATCCCCTATGTTCAATTCTTCCTATTAAAATAATTAGTGTGGTTTTGTTCTTCTAACTGATACAATTAGAGATACAAGTATGACAGATAGATACATAGTAAAATCACTTCCCATCTCAGGGAGAAGTGACAGATGACAAGGTCAGACAATTAAGTTCACAAACACATCCTAGAAAAAGTGCTAACATACCTCATTACCTAATATCACTATGATCACCAAATGGCCAAGGGGAGTACTTTGAAGGTGACTATAGCAATATTCAGCAATGAAGTAAGTAGCACTTTTTTAGATGAGTTTGCAAAGTTGTCGACCTCGTATTGAGCCCATCATCTTAGGGCAGCTTGAAGGCCATCCAGATATAGACAAATTCTAGCTTAATCAAATATTTAAACATAAACATAAAGTTATACAAGGTAAAATTTGTTCTATTCTCACATCATGGAAGGCTTTTATAAACAGAACCCAGAAGTGTTACAAGGAAATTATTAATGAATTTATCTGCATAAAATTATAGAATTATGTAGAAGGTAAAAATACCATAAGTACAAAGATAAATCAAACATTATGAGGGAAAAATACCGTAAGTAAAAAGATAAATCAAACATTGTGACAAAATATTTGCTACTAATACCCAAAAAGGCTAATATCCTTCAAATATAAAGTCAGTAAGTTTAAGATAAATAACCCAATTAAAAATTGTCAAAGAACATACCCAATAAGGAAATAGTCATGGATTGTTAACACGTGAAAAGGTGACCCATCTCACTCATATAATGGAGATAGAAAATAAAACCACGGTGATAGGCCATTTCTCTTGGTTTGGTAAAACCAAACTTCTTGGTTTGATAAAAATGTAGTCAATTAATAACACCTTCTGTTGGCAAGAGTATGACAAACCTGTCTGGAATGCAAAGTAGAAAAGGGAGGTGATTAATGTCATCTGAACCTGGAACCAGATACAACAGTGGGGATTGTAGTTTTTGTCTCAATTTTCTTCAGAGATGATGGGTTTCCATTGCCCGTACGGGGCCACGTGGGCACTTACTGGCCTTGTCTCTTCACCCTCAGGTGGTAAGTGAGGATGGCTGGACAGCTGGATCACCCAACACCAGCTGGGAGGTTCCAGGGTGAGCTGCAGAGACACAGCTTACCTAGCCCCCACCACTCTCAGTGCTCTTGGCCACCTGCTAGTCCTCAGCCACGGGACAGCGGGTGGACATCAGGCAGTTCTGTGAGGGACTGGGGACTCATCTACACAAAGCCCGCACAACCTGGAAATATGGAGGTGTTAATGCTCTTTGGGCATTAACCTTAAGTCAGCAGACAAGTTCTCCCTTGAAACGCAGTTGTTCATAGGTCTTTCAGAAAATGGTTACTAGACTAAGCCCGCACTCCCTCCACACAGGGGCAGGGCCAGTGCCCTCCCCTTTACCCTACTCTCCTCACCCTTTATTCCTGTTTTCCTGGGATCAAATTGTCCAGAACACATATGTTTAGTCTTGGGGTCTCCTTTCTTAGGACCCCTAGGTGACCACAGGAGAAAAGAGGAAAACACCATTGTCCGGAGAGTCCAAGTATGCAACTTGTTTGACCTCAGGAACAGAAAACATCTGAGGAGAAAGTGCAACCAATCTCTGGAAACATGATTGCACACACAGATAACAACTTCTGTGTGTAGTAAGGTGGCTGTGTAAGGTGACACTCCAGGAGAAAGGCCACGCTGCATGCCCCCAGCGAAAACTCGAGTTCCATCCTGTCCCACATCTTTCTTCATGCTGTCTCTCAACCCCAGCCTCTCAAGCTCTTCCTACACTTCCTCCAGGACATTCCCCTGAGCCCTGCAGCAAGCCCCTGGCCTGGAGCCCACAGGCAAACAAGGAACACTGCTCACGATGCCTCTCGATAGATAAGCTTGTCTCCAAAACTACCCTGAGCTCCTTGGAAGGGCAGTGTGCCCCTAACCTGGGAGCTACCTCAGCACAGTGATCACCTGGTCCATCCCTTCATCCTGAGGCCCTACTCCTGAACATGTCCCCTCCAGGGGCCCAGCTGGGATCCTGCAGGGAGCAAAGTCCAGAAGTTCAGGCCTGGCAGGCAGGAGGCCAGGCCACAGGTGGGACGACCTGCACGCACCACCACCTGTCAACCTCTCAGGACAGGGCAGGGGTTCCCACCTGCCTCAGCTTGATGGCAGGGACCCAGGACTTTTTCCCAGGTAAAGGTCTTTTCTTGGCAGGCACAGGGAAGGGAGAAAGGGTACCACCCCTGGCTTGCTCCAGGAGCAACTTGACAACCACCCAGAACTGTGCCGTCACCAGCGACCTATAGCCAGCAGCTGGTTGGTGAACTGATCAAACACAGGGGAGAGATAAGAGGAGAGATAAGAGGTGTCTGGGATTATCTCAGAGGTGCTGAAGCTGGCAAGGGTCAGAGGACACTTGAAAACAGTTGCCTTCTCTTAGAGATCTGAGAGGAAATGAGCATTTGCTGGAGGAGCTACAATGCTCATGGTCTTCTATTCTGCCATCTCACCTCCGACTCGCAGGGGCCTCAGAGCTGGGCTGTCCAACTGCTTTACCTAGGCTGGACCCTGATGCCTCCTGCCTGTCAGCTGGGGCTCGCTCCTCACCTCTAGGTGGGGGCAGAAGAGCCTTGCTGGGTGGCTGTGGGCCCCCTGCTGTCTATTCTCCTGGGCTGAGGAGGTTCGTACATTCCTGGATGGTCACATGAAGACCGGGCAGATGCTACCAGGTGGGGACTGAGGACAAGCTCAGACCCCTTGACCTCTGAGGCCTTGACCCAAGCTCTGTGGGGCAGCAGGATGTGCTGGGGGCCAGATGTACATTTTCAGCCTCTCTCAGTGGACACCTCTGTGCTCACAGGGAACAGAGATGGGGAAAGGCAGGAAGTTCTCCAAGGGGAAGGAAGAGACCCACTTTTAATTAAAGGAGCTGGTTGAATGCTTACATATACTTCTGTGTGCTTCAAAAGGTATGAACCCATAAGGAAAAAAGAGAATGAGAGAGACAGAAGACAACAGAGGGAGATGTCACAGCATGCTAATGGCAGAGGGCTGGCTCAGCAGACAGAACTCCTCAGCAAGGCTGGGTGCAGAGCCACAGGTCTCCCTGAGTGGAGTGCAGACCTAGTGACAGAGAGGGCTGTGCTTACTGCCCTACCAGACTGCCAGGAACCGGAGGGCCTGAGGGTTCTTCTCTGGAGAGAATGTATATGTGCAAACACTGGGAACTGGCCTGCCCTCAGTAAGCGGCCCCCCTACTTCTAGTGTCTCACCTAAAAAATTATAGGCTGGGCATGATGGCTCCCTCCTACAATCCCAGCACTCTGGGAAGCCAAGGTGGGTGGATTGCTTGAGCTCAGGAGTTCGAGACTGGCCTGGGCAAGAGCAAGATCCCATCTTTACTAAAAATAGAAAATAGCCAAGCATTGTGGCAGAAGCCTATACTCCCAGCTTCGGGGGAGGCGGAGGCAAGAGGAACTTTTAAGCCCAAAAGTTTGAGGTTACTGAGAGCTATATCATGGCACTCTACCCGGTTCAACAGAGTGAGACTCTGTCTCAAAAGAAAAAAAAAAAAATACAGAAATAAAAAATTATGACAAGAGAAATTAAAAGTTCAAATAGTATAGGAAGATAAATTTGAGAAAACAATAAAATGAAGGGATCAGGCGGTGCCTGTGGCTCAAGGAATAGGGCACCAGCCCATATGCCGGAGGTGGTGGGTTCAAACCCAGCCCCTGCCAAAAACAGCCAAAAAAAAAAAAAAAAAAATTAAGGGATCAATTAGTAATTCCAACTATAAATACTAGAAGTTCTAGAAGGAGAGAAGAGAAAATTTTAGTAGTCAGATTTAAAGAAGCCACTGAGTGTTCAGTAAATTAAATGAAAACAAAGCCCACAGAATTATTTTATAACATTTCATAACAACAGGAATAATGCTAAAAGCTTCAAGAAAGAAATAAAGTCAAATAAGGATTTGCAAATGGAAGAAACAGGAGCAATGCCTTCATAATTCTAAGAGAAGATTATTCCCAATCATTCAAATCTAAGACAGAATAGAATTATCTTATACATTCAAGGTCTCTAAAAATTTACCTAAGAAAGCTGCTAGAATGCAGTGAATTAATCAAGAAAGAAGAAAAGGATCCAATACAAAAGAGAAACCAAGGAAATCCCTCCAGATGACAAAGAAGAGAAATCCTAGGACTAGGGTGGCCAGCTGGCCTGAGGGGAAGTCAGGCCCATGGGAGTGGAAGAGGGCAGGCTGGGTGTAGGGGGGGACAGAAATCAATAGGTTAGGAGTACATTCCTTGTGGTCAGTATGGAAAATATACAGTTTGCTTATGTATTCCTTGAAGAGTTTTAGTGACAGATACATAGACAATTAACCAAAAAGAGAAGCAATGATTAACTCTAGGAAAAATGAAAAGTTATACAAGGAAGGAAACATGATCATGGTATACTGCTGAGCTCATCAGTGAATAATCATTCCATAACCATAATGTGAAGGCAGCATTGATTTAACAAAATAAAAGTGATAAAGAGGCCCCATTCCTCATATCCATAAACATTTGCTGGAGGGAGGATGGATTTACCTTGCATTTACACGCACTGATTCCTCTTCCTTATGAACTCAATGCAGTGTGGGTAAATTGCTCACCAGGGTGGACAGCTCAGTCTGGCTGTTAAAATCACCGCAGATAGGCTCAGGCACGGTGGCTCACAGCTATAATCCTAGCACTCTGGGAGGCCAAGGCAGGTACATTGCTTGAGCTCATGATTTCAAGACCAGCCTAAGCAATGGTAAGACCCTGTCTCTAAAAAATAGCTGGATACTATGGCAGGCACCTGTAGTCCAAGCTACTTGGCAAGCTGAGGTAAGAGGATCACTTGAGCCCAAGAGTTTGAGGTTGCTGTGAGCTGGACTGAACTCCTCAGCAGGGCTGGGTGCAGGGCCACAGGTTTCCCTGAGGGCATAACACTCTACTGAGGGCAAATAAAGTAAGACTCTATCTCAAAAAAAAAAAAAGTCACCTGCAGATACAGTTATGAATCTGACCAATGACCCAGGCGTAAGTGGCCAGAATCTGAGTTCTGGAGGCACAAACAATGTTGTCTATGGATCCTTATGAACAACCTGCTCAATTCTTAGGGCATAGTGCAGTGGAAATACAGAGCACGCTGAAATAAATGTATACACATTTTAAGA
The DNA here is from genome assembly GCA_963574355.1 of Loris lydekkerianus. Classification (NCBI taxonomy): domain Eukaryota; kingdom Metazoa; phylum Chordata; class Mammalia; order Primates; family Lorisidae; genus Loris; species Loris lydekkerianus. The sequence goes on from CAUYPK010033726.1 coordinate 30,407, forward strand.
AAGGAAAAAAATGCATGAAATCTATAATACTCAAGTTATGTTTGATTTTTGCCATTACAAGAGGTGCTCAACATGACTTGTATTCATCTTTTGTTATTGGTATATACCCTCCATACATACGTTTGGGGTACAATGGTAGAAAGTACAATGGGGTACAATGGTAAGTTTGGGTTCTGGCTTCTGCTCAGCTAAGAATAAGCTGTATTACTTTGGATAAGTCATTCAAAGAGGTGTATTACTTTAGGTAACTCTGAGCCTCAGTTTCCATATCTCTCAAGTGAAGATGATGATATTAGATTGTGTGTCTCCTAAGATTGTTGTGAAGGCAATTAACTACAATACTAGGTGATACTTATGGAGCACTTACTACATGCCAGATTTCATGTACCTAAATGACCCCATTTAGTTTTCACAACGACTCTGGAAATGAGATGCTGTTGTTTTGCTGTCCCACACGTGAAGAAAATGGAAGCAACTGTGAACCACTCTCCCTGATTGCTCCTTCAAACCTCAGCCAGAAAGGCCTATCCAAACAGCACACATCTCCTGTTCAAAACCCTTTGAAAAACCTCTAAATCTAAAATGCCAGAATTGTTTCCCCACTTCTCTAAGGAAGCATACAAAAGTAACCAGGAAAGAGAAGTACAGAGACAGAGCTGCTACCTTTGATACATTGAAGAGACATCTAAAATTCCAAACCACGAAACAGAAAGGAGGACTGTCAAGTGTGCGCGTACAATCTAGAGGTAGAGGGACTTGTACGAAGGGCCTGGCAGCTTTGCAGTATGGAGACAGCTACCAGGATACATTTTTCTAGGGTGAAGGCAAATCTTGAATGGCAAAGCTGGCAAGGCCTGTCAACACCAACAGAAACTGGCAGCACAGGATGGTGGCAGGGCTCACTGAGTTTTGTGTGGTCAGGAGACGGAGTGATGGGCTCTGCTGGTCTGCGGAGGAGGAGCATTTGTCAGGAAGACTGTGGGTGGGGGGCAGGCAGGATGCTGTGCTGCATGCTGCCTTCGTGTGCAGGTCTGAGCTAAGGGGAAACACACACACAAAAGTGAAGTGAAGTGACCCACTCACATGTCAGGTGGAGCCCCCAGCAAGTCTGCAGACAGGCCTGCTGCCAATAGCTACTCCTGGAAGAACTCAGTCAGAGGACACTGGCAAAGGAGTTGTGCAAAGATCTCTCTACAAACCAGGTAAGGGACGAAGAGGACAAACACACACCGCAGAAAAATGACAAGTATGCATAGTAATGCTTACGCTAATTATCTCAACTTAGCCATTCCACAATGTATGTAAACAATAAGTAAATAAAATGTTATTTTTAGGACTGCCAAGCATAAATGAGTTACAAATCATCTGGAAACTAACCCAAACTCTATACCACACTGATTTCAGATTCAAAGGAATGAATTCAAAGGTGAGTCTGTAAGCCAAGGTATATTTCCTTAAGTCAGGGTGGTAGTCACTGGACCTGACAATTGTCCCTTCTAACTTTCCAAAGGACTCAGTGGCCTTGGAGGACAACCTACAATCATGGACCTCTGGAGCCCTTTCTTCACATCTCCAGGGAAGTTCTGATTGATTTCTCCATACGGCGTCCACACTGTCCAAGAAAATTAGTACAAGCTACAAGGCAGGTGTAAAGGAATCTTGACCATGCACACACAGGAAGGTTTGTAAAACAGGCACTTGAGCCCTGAGTGGCCAGGAGCCTGGAAGGCAGGGCTGGGGTAAGTAAGGGAAGGGGCACCAGTGGGTCTGGCTCATCTCCTGTACTGTATACCCTTCCCGCACCACGTGCAGTCCACAATCAGTTGCAGCAGCATGAAAAATAAAGGAAGAAAAAGAATAGGAGGACAAATAAGTAGCAGATGGCATCTTGTACCAGAAAAATATGGCCCTGGGTCAGAGGCAAACTATGATCAAACCTTTCAATGTCAACTAAAAACAAGCAAAAGCAGAAACAACCAGAGTATTAAGTGAAAAAATAATTTCTGCAAAACAATAGCAAACACAGAAAAGCATGAGCTCATGGGAATTATAGGAATATAACAAAAGGAGGAGTGTGAACTAGCACAGCTTAAGGAAAAAACAGAAGAATTAAATAATCATAAAAGCAAATGGAATAGGAGGCTGCACAGAGAGAGTGGATTATTCGGCCCTTCCTGGTAAGGAAGAAAAAGGAGGGTGGGGGCAGAAGGGGATGGGGGAGGCAAGGCAGGAGCAAACTGCAGGGGCAGGAGAACACCTACCCATCTAGATAAATCATATTTGTGTTGTTTTTTTTTTAATTTTTTTTTTTAAATTTCAACTAGCTTGTACATTTTTCTTTGTTTGAAGTACTCTTTTTTGGTGTTCATTTTCTTCTTCCGTTGGAGATGCTGTGCTGTTTTTGATGTTAAGTAGAGACGGGGTCTTACTCTGGCTCACTGTTGGTCATACTGGTCTTGAACCTCTGAGCTCAGGCAATCCACCCGCCTCAGCCTCCCACAGCGCTGGGACTACAGGCGTGCGCCACCATGCCCGGCCTAGATAAATCATATTTGAAATATTTTTAAAAATCAAAATTAATGGCTGGGTGCAGTGGTTCATGCCTGTAATCTAGCACTCTGGGAGACGGAGGCAGGGGGATTGCTTGAGCTCAGAAGTACAAGACCAGATTGAGGAAGAGTGAGACCCCATCTCTACTAAAGATAGAAAAACTAGCTGGGTGTAGTGGTGCGTGCCTGTAGTTCCAGCTACTTGGGAGGCTGAGGCAAGAGGATTGCTCAAGCCCAAGAGTTTAAGTTTGCTGTGAGCTGTGATGCTATAGCACTATACCCAGGAGGACAGTGGGACTCTGTCTCAAAAAAAAAAAAAAAAAAAATCAAATTAATACAAAAGTTCATGATTAACAAAATAGCAAAATTTTAAATAAGGATAAGACCAGCATTACTGATATTTTCCTTTTACCTCAAGCCCCCAAAATGATTCCACACAGCACTGGAAGAGAACACTGATAGTTAGATGTTAGATAGTTAGATAGTTAGATGACTCTTCCCCTAAGAGGCCTGAGGTGATCTGTGAAAATGGTTCGCTGTTCACTTGACCCAGAAACCCCCACAAAGTCATGCATGTTCACTTTTAGACTGCCCATGCCATGGAGGGTATGCCTATACAAAAGCTACCAAGTATCTCAAAGATGTCACTTTAAAGAAACAGTATGTACCATTCTGATCTTGGAGTTGGTGATCTTGGAGATGGTGGAGTTGGTAGGTGTGTCCCGGCCAAACAGTGGGACTGAACACAGGATTAGTGGCCCAAAAAGAGGGACGAATTTTTGCTGCACATGCTTAACATGCAAAGAGTATTGCTCAACTTAAAGGTTTAGATGTGGATTCTCTGGTCATTGAGCATATCCAGGGGAACAAAGCACCCAAGATGTGTTGCTGAACTTACAGAGCTCATGGTCACATTAACGCATTTATGAACTTCCCCAGCCACATCAAGATGATCCTCGCAGAAAAGGAACAAATTATTCCAAAACCAGAAGAGAAGGGTGCAGAGAAGAAAAAGATATTCTAGAAGAAACTGAAGAAGTAATTTATGGCACAAGAATAGATGCAACATAAAATAAATGCAAATAATAGTAAAAGGAAAAACAAAAATAAAGTTAAATGAGCAAGAAGTATAAATGCCAGGCATGGGGATGCCCACTATAGTACCAACTAATTGGGAGGCTGAGTCAGGAGGATTGCTTAAGTCCAGGAGTTTGAGGCCAGCCTGGGCAACATAGCATGGCCCCATCTCAAAACAAACAAACAGAAAAGAAGTGGAAATAAATAAAAATTTTAAAAGAAATAAAGAGAAAATTATGGAAATTAAAGATGGATAGTTCCTGTATTTTAAATACAAAGAAGAAATCCCTTGAGTAGTCAGGCCAGAAAACAACAAAATAAGAGCCTTGGTCTTTGTAACAGGTATGCAGAAGTATCTATTAACAGGCTGCAGCAGTATTTATTTCATGCGTTCTTAATTTATGTTTCCCTAGTGACATGAGATAGACATTTCTGTACACCCATTATATTATTGATATCTCTGCACACTTATTAAAAAGACTGAGACTTGGTCACAATATAACAAAGACATCTGTACCCGAATGTTTATTGCAGCCCAATTCATAAGTCATGGAAGCAGCCCAAGTGCCCATCACCCATGAATGGACTAGCAAATTGTGGTACATGTACACCATGGAATACTATGCTGCCTTAAAGAAAGATGGAGACTTTACCTCTTTCATGTTTACATGGATGGAGCTGGAACATATTCTTAGCAAAGTATCTCAGGAATGGAAGAAAAAGTATCCAATGTACTCAGCCCTACTATGAAGCTAAATTACAGCTTTCACATGAAG
>CAUYPK010033728.1:0-30105 GCA_963574355.1 Loris lydekkerianus
TGGAGGAAAGGGCACACTTCTACACTGCTGGTGGGAATGCCCACTAATACGTTCCTTCTGGAAGGATTTTTGGAGAATACTTAGAGACCTAAAAATAGAGCTGCCATTCGATCCTAAAATTCTTTTACCAGGTTTATACCCAGAAGACCAAAAGTCACAATATAACAAAGACATTTGTACCAGAATGTTTATTGCAGCCCAATTCATAATTGCTAAGTCATGGAAGAAGCACACGTGACCATCGACCCATGGATGGACTGGCAAATTGTGGTACATGTATACCATGGAATACTATGTAGCCTTAAAGAAGGATGGAGACTTTACCTCTTTCATGATTACATGGATGGAGCTGGTACATATTCTTCTTAGCAAAGTATCTCAGGAATGGAAGAAAAAGTATCGAATGTACTCAGCCCTACTATGAAGCTAAATTATGGCTTTCACTTGAAGGCTATAACCCAACTATAGCACAAGACTATGAGGAAAGGGCCAAGGAAGGGGAAGAAAGGGGGGAGGTTTTGGTGGAGGGAGGGTAATGGGTGGGGCCATATCTGCGTTGCATCCTAGATTGGGTACAGGCAATTGCACTAATGTACACAGCTATCATTTAACAATAAAAATTTTAAATTAAAAAAATAATAAATTTCCCTCTTAGGATTGCCTTTGCGGTATCTCAGAGGTTCTGTAATTCGTGTCTTGATTATTGTTTTGTTCAAACAATTTGGTGATTTCCTTCTTATTCTTGTCTATAACCCATCTATCCCTCAGCTAAGGTTGTTTAGCTTCCATGTTTTTGTATGCATATGCAGGTTCCTGTTGTTATTGAGTTCAACTTTTATTCCATGATGGTCTGAGAAGATGCAAAAAATAATTTCTATTTTTTTAAATTTGCTGAGGTTAGATTTGTGGCCTAGGATGTGGTTGATTTTGGAGTATGTTCCGTGGTCTGATGAGAAGAAGGTGTATTCAGTTTTGTTGGGATGAAATGTTCTGTATATGTCTGTTAAGTCCAGATGTTGTATGGTTAAGTTTAAATTGAAGATTTCTTTGCTTAGCTTCTTTTTGGAGGATCCATCCTGCACTGCTAAAGGGGTGTTAAAATCTCCAACTACTATGAAACTGGAGAAAAGCAAGTTGCTCATGTCTGTTAGAGTTTCTCCTATAAATTGAGGTGCATTCTGGTTGGGTGCATAAATATAAATAATTGAAATCTCATCATATTCAGTATTGCCTTTAACAAATATGAAGTGTCTATCCTTATCCTTATTTCAGTTGGTTCAAAGCCTATTGCATCTGAGAGTAAGATTGCAACTCCTGCTTTTTTCTGCTTTCCATTTACCTGGAGTATAGATGACTATCCCTTTACCTTGAGTCTATATTTGTCTTCTAATGTAAGATGCAATTCTTGTATGCAGTAGATACCTGTCTTGAGTTTATGTATCCAGTCAGCCAACGTGTGCCTCTTTAGAGGACAATTTAAACCATTCACATTAATTGAGAATATTGATAAGCCTTTCGAGAGTCCGGTGGACATTTTTAATCTTTTTACAACTGTGGAAGTTGGAATTTGATCAAAATTTTTTGGGTGGGTTTACTTTTGTGATGGAGGATTACACTGGTCTTTATGGTGGATAGGTCTGAGAATATCCTGGAGAGATGGTTTAGTTGTGGCAAATTTCTTCAACATGTGAATGTTATTAATGTATTTAATTTCTCCGTCATAAATGAAACTCAGTTTAGTTGGGTACATGATCCTGGGTTGAAAGTTATTTTGTTTTAGGAGATTAAAAGTCGATGACCATCCTCTTCTAGCTTGAAAGCTTTCAGCAGAGAGATCTGCAGTTATTCTAATATTCTTGCCCTTGTAGGTGATGGTTTTCTTACATCTGGCTGCTTTCAGAATTTTGTCCTTCATATGAACTTTAGTGAAATTGATTATGATGTGTCTGGGAGATGTCTTATTTGGGTGGAGTCGTGCTGGAGTTCTGAAACTGTCTGCTATCTGAATTTCAGAATCTCTTGGCATGTCTGGAAAGTTCTCCTTCATAATCTCATGGAGAAGAGACTCTGTGCCTTGTGAAGCCACTTCCTGGCTTTAGGGGATCCCTATAAGATGAATATTGGTTTTCTTAGAATTATTCCAGAGCTCTCTGAGAGACTGATCTGTTTTTGTCCTCCATTTCTCTTCCTCTTTGAGGGTTTGGAAGCATTCAAAAGCTTTGTCTTCAATGTCAGAAATCCTTTCTTCTGCTTGCTCTATTCTGTTACTGAGGGATTAAACTGAGTTTCTCAGATCTTTGAGGGATGCAACTTCTTGTCTCAATGTGTCAAAATCTTTGGTCATTTGGTCTTTGAATTCGTTGAATTCTTGAGATATCTTTGGGTTACTGCTTGGAATTCTAATTCCATCTTTTTTGCTATTCAGATTCTGAATTCGATTTCTGACATCTCAGGTATTAATATTTGTTTGTGCATGGGATCTTGTGGTGTGTCTGCCCCATTGATCCTTGGGGGAGTTGATCTACTCTGATTATTCATATTGCCAGAGTTTTTCTGTTGATTTCACCTCATGATTGTTTTTCACCGTTGCCTCTGGCCATCCTCAAAGTTGTGGAGGTGTCTCTCCAAGATTAGAACCCAGCGGGATCACTCTATTGTTGCTGGATCTTTGTAGGGGGTCACCCTGTGTAGTTCCTCTGGGGCTGCCCAAGCCAGGGAGTTCTGGTTATGGAAGCAGTTCTGGAGTGTGACACACCCAGATCTAGCAACAGGGCGGGAGGTGATACGCATGGTTGTGGGAGTGCCTAGCCCCCAGTGACTTTGGCACAGAGTGCTCAAGTCTCCAGCAGTCTCTGGCCAAGAGAAGGGCTCTGCACAGAGGCAGGGAGGGCTCCAGAGGGCACACGTCTGGCCCTGGCCAGACGTGCGGGCCGGTTTGGAGGCCGGGAGGGTATAGGAGGGAGGATGCAGGGTTGCACGGTCCCTGCAGTTCCTGGTCAGGGCATGCGGAGGCCCGGCAGGCACAGTTCATGGGTCGGGGGTCATGGTGCAGCTCTTATCGAGGTCCGGGCAGCGCCAAGCCCAGGAGTTTGAGGTTACTATGAGCTGTGATGCCACGGCACTCTACCCAGGGCAATAGCCCAAGGCTTCAATGTGCCAAAACCTGTTGTTATTGAGTTCAATAACTCTACCCCTGGGGGTTAAGGCTGTAAGGCAACTCAGCCCCCGCCTTTAGGCTGCTCAGTCACTAGGTTACTAGCTCCCGCCCGATCCTTGCTCTGCGACCCTGAGGGCAGAGCTTGCTGGGGCAGTTCTCTCATAATGGCTCCCTGTGGCCCACAGCCAAACATTATTAGATCCGTCTGGCTCAGCAGCTCAGTGTGGGGCCCTAGACAATGGCCAAAGTTCTCTGCACTCCTGCTCAAGCTCTCTCCAAGGCAGTTCAACTGAGTGCCAAGTCCAAAAACACCAAAACAGTTCACACGTAAGGCCTTTTCGGTTTGTAGTCTCACTGCTACTTGTACTTACGGCTACCGGCAGGATTAGGTCCATCGAACACACACAACCACTTGCCAGTTTTCCACTGTTTTTATCCTCCTCTTGGTGTCCAGAAGTCCCTTGCTGACTCCCTGTATTCTCAAAGGAATGATTATAGGCAGAACCCACCAGCCAGAGATGCCTAGAGTCTTTTCTCCCCAGAATCACCGTGCCCTGTTGCAGGGAAGCTGTTACTCGGCTGCCATCTTGGGTTCTTCTCAAAAAAATAATTTTCAAAAACATACACTTACTTGGAGCTAGAAGCAAGTAAAGGATTTGAAATCTAAGTATGTGCTACCAAGGACCTGAGAAGTACCAGAAATTTAGGGATAGCAAAAGGATAATATGCAGGGAAACAGACAAGTCAAGTCAACATTCAAGCAAACAGATTCTCATGATATGAACCTGAGCTGAAGCAGAACTCATGTGTCCTGACAAATTCTAGATGTTGCAAGTCCTATTTCAGGAGATCGCATCCTGAGGTGCAAATGCAGTTAGGTGAATAACTGTTAATACATTTAGCTGAGAAAAAGACAAGAGCTCATGTGCATTGAACACTTACTAAAAGCCAGGCATGTGGTCTGAGCATTTCATACACATTTTCTCATTTACTCTAACAACCCTTCTCCAAGGTATTAATAGTATTATCAGTCTCCTTTTATAGCCAGATGAGTAAACTGAGACCCATCAGGCCCAAGTTACACAATAAGAATGAAACAAAGATCAGAAACTAATTTCAGCTAGTATACAATGAATACTACTGTTACTATTTAATACTGGAGGGAAATCTTTGTGCTTCAGTGGGAAAGGCTGCATTACATAGACAAGCACCCCCCTCAAATTCTTTTTAAAATGTTTGCAGTTTGATGTTTCTGGGTAAAACACTTTCTCTTATACAAGCAATTTTTTAACAAAAAATGACATCTATCATGATGTTCTGCAACTCGCTTTTTTTTAGATTTAATATGTGGCTGTCCATGCTGATCAGCTTCCTCAACAGCTTCATGGTAGCCCATTATCTGAATGATTTATATATTTTTTTCAGTTAATTCCTTACTAAAGGGATTTATTAATTTGTTTATTTATTAGAGATGGAGTCTCTATCTCTAATTGTGTTTTCCAGGCTGGGCTCAAGCAATCTACCTGCCTCAGCCTTTCTAGGAGCTGGGACTACAGGTACATGCCTGGCTGGGACTAATGAAATTTTAATTGTTTTGATTTTCTGCTTTTCTCTATTACAAGCAGTGTTCCAGTGAAAATCCTGGTACATCTATCTTTATACTATACTTTCCTTTTTCATAAATGAAGTACCTCCATAAGCTTTTTTTCGTCCTCTTTTATTGAGACAGAGTCTTACTTTGTCACCCTAGAGTGCTGTGACATCATAGCTCACAGCAACCTCAAATTCTTGGGCTCAAATGATCTCTTGCTTTAGCCTCCTGAGTAGCTAGGACTTACAGGTGCTGGCTATTTCTTTAGAAATGGGGTCTCACTCTTGCTCAGGCTGATCTCAAATTCCTGAGCTCAGGCAATCCACCTACCTCGGCTTCCCAGAGTGCTAGGATTAAAGACGTGAGCCACTGCACCCTGCCTCTTCCATAAGCTTTATTCGTCTTGTCAAGCATATAATTTTTAATGTAGTTACTGCTTCAGAGTCTAGTTCCTGTTTTTTCCACTTTTGCATGCACGATTTTCTGGTACATAGGACTCCTTCAGTGATGCTGAGGCTAAGTAGTTCTCTAAGTTGCAGAATGAGTGAAAGCATCAGACATTGGGCTTAAATAATAAACGTGATTTCAGTGGGTGAGCTAGTTCTATTTGAAGAAAAACTTTAAAACCTAAACTAAACCAGAAATTCTGAATAATCGCCTTAAAATGGATACCATGAATCAGAGCATACTAATACGAGAGTAGGAGACGTATGATTTGGGTTCATAATTTTTACTCTAATATTTCAATTATTTGTGCTTTTAATGGTAGAAAATAATGCTTTCCTGTGTTAAGGCAGCACCAAGAATTCTGACACATGTGAACTCACCATATGTGTTGGGGATATTTTGAATGGTGTATTTTTTGGAAATGGAGTATATAGTATTAAAATAGTTAAAGGTATGACTCGAGCTACACTTGAGTTCACTTTCTGTCTTCATCACTTACTGACTTTGTGTCCTGGGACAAAAGTCACTTAACTTTCTGTTCTTCAATCTCTACTCAGTAAAAACTGGTAACAGTGTTATCTATCTACTTGAATCCTGTTGCAAGGATTTAGTGAGTAAATATATGTAGAGCTCTTCAAATTGTATAATTACTATTGAGCCTTAACTGTGCTGGCTCTTGAGGAAATAAAGTTAGCAAGACAAAGATCCTTGCTCTCAAGTGAGAGACTGCAGTCTGGTTCTAAACACAGATGAAAATCAAGATTTATAATTCAGTGTAACTGAGGACAGTCATGTAATCACAGGGTAAAATGAGAACATTTGGGATGGGCTCAGTTTTGAAGAGCATGAGAAAGCTTCCCAAAGGCAGCGATGGTTTAGGATCCCTCAGTTTTCCCTACTTTCTTTCTGTGACCTGAGAAACGCAGAATTCCTTGACCACTCTGTGACCTGGCTAGCTGCATGGGTTCTTTCCCCTGCAGGCTTGAACTCAAGCTGGGGCCTTGAACATTCCCAGGCACTGAAAAGTTATATAGGTTATGCTTAAAACACTGAAATATGAAAATATGTTGGTGAACACAGAGACTAGCCCTGGCCCTGAGCCAAATTCCCTAAACCCTCACATAAACTCTCAAACCGGAAACTCCTGTTGCAGACATCCTTAGGTACAAAAATGTCTTTTCTCCCTGTTCACTGAAGCACTCTGTATGTTCCCTAATAAACCCTTTGGACTGACCTCCTCAGCATTTGGTGCTTCTTTCTTCCAAATCCAAACTGGCTCCATCTTGGTATAGTTTGGAGTAGTCCCGTGCAAGAATTACCCTGCCACTCCTTTTGGGCCAACCCAGCCTTGGGTTCAGCTGGAAAGGACAGAGCTGCTAAACTAAGACTCGAAAAACAGAGAGGAGAGGCTTTTAGGCGGGCAGGAGAGAGCCAATGTCTTTCAGGTACATGCAGGAACTATTGACAGTTTGATAGGGTTGAGCGGTGGGTGCTATGTGAGAGAATAGGGGACATGTTATATCGTTGGCTGAAGACCAGATGACATACAGTCTCGGGCCACCATGCAAGAGTTTAGAATTTATCCTGAGGCCAGAGGGTAGACATCAAAGGATTTTATGCAGAGAAATGACTTGAGTTGGAGTGTTTAAAATGATAAATTTGATAAAATGGGGATGAAGTGATACTGATACCTTTGGGTATTCAGAAGGTAGAAGCAGCAGAATTGGCTGTTTGATGGCCCTAAGAAGACAGTATAGCATATGGATAAGAGCCATACCTAAATAGTGAACTTGAATGGCCTTTTTTCCTATCCCTCATCTATGTGGATGTCCTCATTGAACTCTTCAAGACTTTTAATAGGCAGTTTTGCTAGGGATTTTCTCACAAAAGGTAGGTTTAGGAAGCCTGACGGGCTATTCTTCTAGGCTTCTCCACTTACTGTGTGATGTCAGGAAAAAAGCTTCAATTCTCCACATCTGTGAATTGGCTTAGTGTTATCTAATTGTACTTCACAGGCTAGTTGAAGGAATTAAGTGACACAATGAATACAAAGTGCTTAGCTCCATGTGTTTACTGTGGACACAAATATAGAAAGCAAGGAGAATACTGCTCAAAAGGAAAAAAAAAAGCAAGGCGTTTATGTGGCCAGGTGGTAGACAGACTCCTCAGGTTTAAATCCCTACTGTGCCAGTTACTAGCTAGTTGTGTGACCTTAAGAAAGTTACTTAATTGTAAAGTAGCAAGAGAAAGGCAAATCATCTTGTACAAGAGATTCCAAATAAAACTAACATTGGTTTCTCGTCAGAAACTATGGTGACCACAGGCAGTGGATGACATATTTAAAGTACTAAAAGAGAAAAGCTGTCAACCCAAACTGTTTATCTGGCAAAACCATCTCTCAGAAATGAAGTACAAATTAAGACACTCTCAGATAAACAAAAACTGTGGAAATCTGTCACTAGTAGACTAGCCCTACAGGAAATGCTAAGAGGAGTCCCTAAGGCTGAAATAAAAGGACAATATTCAATAATTTAAAGCCACATGCATGAAGAAATAAATATATTAGTAAATACAAAAACAAAAAAGTTACTTAACTTTCTTATGCCTCATTTTTAGTATTGATAAGATGAAGATAATAACATCTCTTTCATAGTGTTGTGGAAGGAAGAAATACAGATAATTCATGTAAAGTGCTAGAACATTCATTCATTTAAACAAATATTTATTGTGTATATGTGCCAAGCACTCTTTTAGCCCCTGAGGATAAAGTAGTAAATAGATTGAAATGGAACCAAACCTGCTCTCAGGGATCTTAATTTTATCTAACAAATAGTAACAATGAGTATCTAGCACATGTGAGTGTTCTGTATTATTTATGTGTTACCAGCAACATTCCAAGACAAGTTTGTGGTCTTAACCTCAAACTTTTTCTATAGTTTGTTTTTTTTTAATAAAAGAATAATGTTCCACAAACATAGTGGTAATATACAGGATGTAGAGACCTAATCCAAGATAACTCAGACACCAAAGGGAAACAAATTTGAGGGGAAAAAAATCTGCTGATAAAACTTTGAATATTTACCACTCTTTTGTATTACCACCCCACCCCCCAAAAAGCTATGTGAGGGCTCCAGCACCTGCCTGAAATCTTCCTAATAAGGTATACTTAATATTTGCTTAAACCACATTGCAACAATTGAGGAAGGACTTGAAGGAGAATTAACATTCGTTCCCACCTTCTAAGATAACGTATGCAAACACCAGAGACTCTGAAGATACAAGTTCAAATGCCTCTACGGCCAATAGAGTCTCAGGGGAGGGGGTGTTAACAGGACAAATGAAGGCAATTCATTAAACCATGGAGAATTAAAGACCTGATTAAGTCAGTAACAGCAAGGCCCTGGTCCCCTCGTTGCTAAGGCAACCGACCCCGCCCAGAAGAGGAAACCTGAAACCTCGATGACCACCTCCCTGCTGTGACACTTTTTTTTGTTACTGTGGGGAATAGGAAAGGGACACACGTCAATGGGGACGAACGTAGTGTCTCTGGTCTCAGTAGAAGGTGCTATAAAGAGGAAGGGGGTCTTCCATATGCAGCAACCCCCATTTCGCGCCTCACCGCAAAGATACCCCGAGGTTCCCTCTCACAGTGCGAGAATTCTAGCCGGAAAAGCACCGCCCACCCAGAGGTGGGAACCGATCTAGCTCCGCCTCCCAATAGCTTCTCGCGATCGTTGAGAAGAAGCAACCCACACGGAACTTCCGGCAACGACCCATCAGCTCGTCAGCGATTGGTCCATTTCCCCGGCCTGTTGCGTGACGTCACCGCCCGGCTCCTCGGGTCGCACGTGTAGGGAGGCCTGAAGGCGCGGCTGAGCTGGGTCTTGGGCTCCCCGCGGACTTTTGGCGTGTAGTAGCTGCTCCTTTGGGGGCTGAGCTCCGCGCTGCTGCAGCATGGTGAGCAAGTTTGGCGGCGGGACGCTGTGGTTTTGCGGAAGTCAGGCAGGTTCCGGTAATGCCTGTGGCTACTGCAGCCTGGGTTAGGGTGATTCCGGAGGCTGTTTGCGGCACAGTACCCCAGAATGGGTCACCTTCCCCATCCCTGGCACACTTTACAAGTTGTACTTCCCACGGCCGACCCTCCCTGGCGGTGGCCCTAAGAGGATAGCTTCCCTTTTGCCCCTGGAGCCCTGCAGCTCTGCGTGCCTGCGGTCGATTAAAAACCTGTGACACTGGACACAAATGCCCCGCCCTGTGCTTCATGGGGTCGGGCACAGGGGGAGTTGCTTGCCTCTGTAAGCGTTGGAGTGGCAGCTGTCCACTTGTCTTATTTGCTTGGGGAAAAGGAACTTATGGTAGACTCTGAAGTTGGGCCCAAAGTAAGGCCACTTACTTGGGTTTTCTTTGGAAAACAAAGATTGCATAGCGAAATAAGAATGTAGAAAAGGATGACGAATCTTATTAAACTTTAGCTGTTTGGGTCTTGCTTTTATTTACTCGTTAGTAGATGAAGTGTGTGCCCTATTCGGAACTGTCTACCCATATTTTCTTGTGTCAGGCGTCTTGTCATTCTGGTTCAACCCACAATCGACCTTGCCTGAGCAGCCAATCTAAAGTAGCACTTAAGTCATTCACGCATCACCTTGCAAACATATTTTCATCATTTGAAATAATTACTTTGTTGATTTCTTGCTAAGAGGAGGGATTTTACCTGATTTTCCGACAGTTGTATTTTCAGCTCTCATAACAAGGTCTAGAGCAGAGTAGATACTCAACACATGTTTACTGAAGGAAGATTAAATATGGATTCTACAGAACACAGCTGATGTTAATCTGCCCCAGAAGTAGATTTTAAAATCTGTTGATCTTCACATAACTTAAGATGCATGTGTGGACTGTGATATTATTCACTGGAGTTTTGTTGTTGTTGTTCTGTCTTAATGAATTGTTCTGATTCTGTTCCTTCCAAGCCTCACAGGAAGAAAAAGCCCTTTATAGAGAAGAAGAAAGCTGTGTCTTTTCACTTGGTCCACCGGAGTCAACGAGATCCTTTAGCAGCAGATGAGACTGCACCCCAGAGGGTTCTTTTGCCCACACAGAAAGTAGGTCCTATTCTGTAGCCAGTAGAATTATAGGTGGACTGTTAGTGGTTTTAAATAAATTGTTGGTCAACCGAGAAGAAATAAATAACTAGCCTTCTGAGAAATAATTTATGGCTGGGTGAGGTGGCTTGTTCCTGTATCCTAACACTCTGGGAGACCGAGGTGGGTGGATTGCTTGAGCTTGGGAGTTTGAGACCTGCCTGAGCAAGAGCAAGACCATGACTACATCCCTGTAAAGAATAGAAAAATTAGCCAGGTATGGTGGTACATTCCTGTAGTCCCAGCTACTATGGAGGCTGAGGCAAGAGGATCACTTGAGCCCAGGAGTTTGAGGTTGCTGTGAGCTGTGATGCCGTGGCACTCTATCAGAGCCACAGAATGAGACTCTGTCTGGGTAAAAAAAAAAAAAAAAAAAAAAGAAAGGAAAGAAAGGAAGAATTTATGACTTAATTTTTAGGATATGTGCTGATTTTTAAATCTTGCATATTCATTTTGATTGGGAGGATAAAGCATCTTTGAGACAATGAAATGAACAAATCTTGTAGGGTAATGGTAAGTATGTACTAAACTGACAGCTACAGTGCTGCATAATATTTAGAGCACAAACATATGCTCAGTGTCTTCTTTGAGGTCCTGCCATGTTGTAACCACAAACTGTATTTGGTGTCCTGGCCAGTCATCTCCTGAGGTATAAAACGTATGAGCTCATGGGTTAGCATTAGAAAATGCCAGGAAGTCTTGAAAGGGTTGATTTGATTATCATTAAATAATTGTTAATTGTGGATAATATGAAAGGAAGTGTTGGCAGGGGACACTGGTCATGCTAAGCTTTTCAGTAAAGCCAGTTTTGTTTCGTGTTGAGAAGTGTCTACATACAAATGTAAGAAATTGTACTTACCTTTGAAGGCCCCCTAGTCTTGTCTTCTCACCTTCCAAATACATGATAAAACAAAATGTGTGTTTCTTGACTCCAGTTGTTGCACAGAAATGTTTAGTGGACAGAGGAATTGTTCTTATTCCATTTTAATTTTATGTAGCATTCTGGTTTAGAAGCTGTATTTCCTGAGTTTGTCAAGAATCCTTCATCTTATTCCTGTTGGCCCAAATGTTTGTCTGCCACTCATTTCCTATTTGGAAAACTATGCTCATTATAAGGTTCCTATGCCTTATCCTTAAAAAAAGTACTAATTTTATTCTTATTCTTATTATTATTATTATTATTTTGTTATCCAAGATAAACGATGAAGAAAGGCGAGCAGAGCAGAGGAAGTATGGAGTGTTCTTTGATGATGACTATGACTACCTGCAGCATCTGAAGGAGCCATCTGGGCCATCAGAGCTTATTCCTTCAAGCACCTTCAGTGCACACAGCAGGAGAGATGAGAAAGAAGAAACTTCAGTAATTCCAGTAAGGCTTTTCAGTAATTTAAGTATGAGAGAGAGTGAGTGTGGATGTGAGTGAAGAAACTATCATTTTTAAATGAAGATAACTGTTTGGGTCAAATAATGATATCCATATAAAGAACACAAAGGCAGGCCATATCTCCACTTACAAATGTATGTGTACATACATATGTATCATCAGGAAAGAGCAGCCCATCTCTTGTGGCAAGTGTCAAAAGTAACAGCATCTGACAGGTCTAGAATTTTGTTAGACGTGCCCTTGTTAGGTGGTGCTTTTCAGTAGAAGAAATGCAGCTGACATTCTCCAACAACTTGACTGTTTAGGGGTTATAAACTCATTCTGAAGACAGTATTTTTGTGGAATGTTCAGATCTTTAACTCTTTTATAAAAGCTTCAGCCTTATATAATAGAGAACAGAATAAATAGGTAGTAAAATTCCTGTTATTCTTACAAACATGCAGTCCACTTTCATACTTCCTCTTTCAAATATGAATGAGAGCACATATTTATATAGAATTAGTGCTGCTAATTTGTTTTTCCCCCTACCCATGTTGTATACCTCTGTTATCTCAACTAGCATTTAAGAAAAGGAGACATTCATTAGATTTATGGTCAAAAGGGGAGATAAAAAAGGCACCAGTTTCCTCTGCTTTTCTCCAATTATGTCATGGTCCAGGCATTCCTTTCCTTGGGGAAGATGTGATTGTAGCCCTTGTAGTTCATAGCTTGTTGCTTAAGGAGAGTAGAAGGGTTCCATTTCAGGGTATCATCTCTAAGGAAGAGGTGGTAACTGCAGCTATTCAGTTAATAAGTAGGTTTTGTAAATCCCACCACCACACCGCTATCACAGTAGAACCAACTTCTCTATTCCTCTTCCCCAAGGCTATTATATCAGTAGTAGGTTACTTATCTTATTGGCTCACTATCTTCAAGACTCCACTGAGGGAGAAGAGCGGGGTCCAGTAGTAGCTCAACTTCTTTATCCTAGGGAGAAAAGTTTTAATAAAGTCTTACCTGGCTGAATTGTACTCATTGGGGAAAAAAATCCAGCTTTTTAATTCTTATTTCACTTTGAAAGTAATCAGTAATTGGCTTTTTACAGAATAAGGCTCTTCAATGGACATTTCAGTGACTTTTACAAGGACAGTGAATTATATTTAAAAACGAAAGTGCCATTGCACTTTTGTAAAACAGTGCTAGGGAAAAGTGCGGATTGGTCCCACGTATTTTTTTTTTTTAAGTTTGTAACAAACCACCAAATTTGAATAAACTAGAAATACTACATAACCCTTAGAAACAGAGTGTAAGGCTGTATAGAAATGGTTAATGCTTGAGCAGGCCCCGACTTTCACATGAAGGGAAGAGGTGCTGCCATAGTAGAAATCAATTCGGCAAACAACATAGTTGAACTACTGCAACCAATAACCAAGCAACACTCTTCTCAAGAGAAAAGCAATCATTATATAAACTCTGTTCATGAATGTGATTCTTTGCTATTCAAGATTTGAGAAATATCTCTCAAAGATAAGTTCATTAAATACAAGCTGACTTTTCCCCCCTTTTAAGCCTTAAATGTCTGAGGATAATCACAGAGTACCTTTAAAACCAAACGACTGTGGAGATTATAGCACAATTTTAAAGAATAAGGAAATATATAAAACCCATTAGATTGTACACTTTTGTTGACTTTTCTAAAAGTATATACTTTAGGTGAATTGTGTAGTATGTGAATTATACAATCTCAGTAAAGCTGGGGTTTTTTTGTTTTTTTTTTAATTTTTTTGCTCATGTTTCTGCTACTGAGAAACTTGTTTTGGAAGCCGTAACATCTTGCCATCTGCTCACTCACACTCGTCAGAGCCTTTCACTTCAGGTGCGCGTGCTCAGTGAACTAGAGAGAATGTACGCCCCAGCTTCATGCCTATTGCTGGACTGAGGGCAGGGTGGGTGCAGAGAAACAGAGACAGGTGATGCCTGGCGGTTACCCTACATTATTAACTGCTCCAGGAAAGAACACTAAAGCACAAGGACCAGTCAGAGAACAAAGGCCAGCGCTCGTTTCAGAACATGGAGATTTCACACAAAGGAAAGTTCTAGGACAGTAACCAGGAAAGGCATCATGCAGGAAGGTAGGAACTGACCTGGCCGTTGAGGGGTGGGTGGCATTAAAGGGAGGGAAAAGAAGGAACATTTTAGTCAGGGAACAAACATAGGTTAGTCTTGGGGATCACAGTGTCTGGCACATGCACACTCAGTAAATTATTCTGAAGTATTACATGAAAGAACTGGGCTTGAGTTGCGTGGTCCTAATGAGTAACAGGGAGAAGTTGGAAAATACAGAGTAGGCCTTGATTTTGCAGGGCCTTGAAAACAAAGAGCATATGTACAGAGTGGAGAAATTGAGACCTCTTACAAATTCAGGAAGGTCACATGATAAACGTGTTAAGGGCGCTTAATCTGACCGTGGATATGAAGGTTGCGTTAGGTGTAGACTGACTGAGTGCTTGCTTGGTAAACTGTAAATGGGATGTGCCAAAGGAAGGGAGTGAAATCATGGTGTACGAGAGAGTTCAAAGGAACATTGGGACAGAAAAATGATTTATAACTCTTGTAGGATTGCTGATTCAGTGAAAAACTGTGTTATTGCTAGAGGTTGGGACAGTGTGTCTACTTTAAGACCAAAAAGACCAACTTTATTTTAAAATTTTAGGCAAGTGGAATTTTAAGACCAGGTTTGAATCCCAGAAGCCCATGTAATGTCCAGAGAGGCATGCCATTTATCCTTTCTTGGCTTTTGTTCCCTTTTACTGAAATATGCTGAGACTTCTCGGGTTTGGGGGTTAAGTGGAGTGATGTATTAGGAAAAGCATTGTGAAGTAACACAGGGAGGTTGGTTTTGAGGCAATGATGGGATTTACATGTTTTATTTATACACACGCATGCGCATATAACCTAGAGCAGAGGAGAGAGAATGCAGAATAAGTCGTAACAATTTCTAAGAGGGTTACATAATGCCACAAACTGAGTGACTTAATACAGCAGAAATTTAGGCCAGGTGCAGTGGCTCACATTTATAATTCCAGCACTTTGGGAGGCCAAGGTAGGAGGTTTGCTTTAGGACAGGAGTTCAAGACCAAGTCTGGGCACCATGGCAAGACTGTTCTTGAGTTATCTGAGCATGGTGATGGGAGACTGTAGTCCTAGCTGCTTGGCAGGCTGAAGCAGGAGCATTGCTTGAGTTCAGGAGTTTAGGCCATGGTGAGCTATGATTGTGCCTGGGCAACAGAATGAGACCCTGTCTTCAGAAAAAAAAGAATCTAGTTCTAAAAATATCCTTTGGACCTTTCGGCTGTTCTTTGGGCTTCAGGGCTTACTCTGCAGGGAGATGGGAAAGTCACGTGCCTTCGCAGTCCTCATGTAGGAACTAAGCCTTTAGGAGAGCACCTGGCTGTGCGCAGTGCCACTGCAGCTAGACCTCCAGGACAAAGACCTGTTTTTCTTTCAATGCAACATCAAAAGAAGTTTTTCTATTATAGCTAGAAATGAATGAGCTTTACCTTCCAACAAGATAAGAGTTAGGAACAACTATTTCTGGGGTATGGAAAGTTTAGTTTCCATATGAGAGTGGTTAATCATTTAGATGTGCCACTCACGTACTTTGTCCTTGCTGTGATTTTTACTCATTCATCTGGCCTTTCCTGCCTTTCTGAAGTTCAGCATTTGAGTAATATGACAGTGGGTATGGAAAACTGTATTTTCCAAAGATGGCCGTAGTAATACCTTCAGCCCGAGTATTCTTCTACAATATGACCTTTCTACTCTTCTATCAGGAAATAAAGCTGATTCCTCTCCTTTTGGATTTTGAGCTGGTTTATGACTTGCCTGTAACTAATAGAATGCAGTGGAAGTGAGATTAGGTGCCTTCCAGAGCTGGATCAGAAAAGACCATGTAGCTTTTACCTGGCTCTCGTGGGATACCTGCTGTGGGGAACCCAGCCACTATGGTAGAATTGTATAAATCCCTGGGCCCACCACCCTGAAGAGGCCATGTATAGGTAGTTAGGTGGACAGCCCCAGTTGAACCCAGCCTCTGAGCCATCCCTGCCAAAGCACTGGACATGTTAGGAAAACCATCTTGGAACCTCCAGAGTATGTCAGCTGAGTAACAGTGAGGGACCTCAGTTAACCTCTTTTTAAAAAAAAAAAAACAGGAATACATCATTTTGTTGTTCTGGAGGCCAGAGATTCCAGAGTCAAGGTATCAGCATTTTTCCTTGGGTGCTCAGAGGCAGACTCTGTTCCATATGTCACTGTTAGCTTCTGGATGGCAGTCAGTCCTCTGATTTCCTTGGCTTTTGTAGATAAGGTCTCCAGTTTACCTTCAGCTCCACACGGTGTCCTCCGTGGGGTGTCTTGTGTCTTCACATGACCTTATGAGGGAACACTACTGTGACTCAACTATGTACATTTACAGGGACTCTCTTCAAAATAAGGCCATAATCTGAAGTTCTAGGTGGATGTGAATTTTGGGAGGACACTTAACCCACTATAGTAGTTTACAAGTATTTCCAAGTAAACCTAACCATTGTGACCTTTTTTAAGAGCACTGGAATTAAATTACCTTCATCGGTGTTTGCATCAGAGTTTGAGGAAGATGTTGGATTATTAAATAAAGCAGCTCCAGTCTCAGGTATGTTTAGTTTCTTTAACATTTTCTGTGCATAAATTTGTGTTTTGCAAAAAGAAACAAAGAGTTATGATGTAGGATTTTTCTGCACATAATAAAGTATTGAAACGTATGAAGAATTGAAATGTATGTAGAATTTGGATTAGAATTAGTAGGAAGGGAAGAATGTGATCTTTGTCCCTTTGTACAACTGCCATTAAATCCTTCTTTAGAGCTGTCTTTGGGGAGGAAAATGAAAAAACTTATTGGTTATCTGGTAGGGAGATGTTAACATTCACCTAACTTCTCACAAGGATAGCAATATATTCATTCATTAACTTAAATAGCATAATTTTGAAAAACAATCTTTATCTTTCAAAATTTCTCCTAAGTGTATAGAAGTACAGGAGTTCATGTTTTTCCTTGGGCATTCAGAGGCAGAATCTGTTCTGTGCATCACTGGTAGCTGCTGGAGGTTTTACATGTTATCATCTTTAGATACACTGAAACAATTTTTTTTTAATTTTTTAAAAAATGTGGTATACCTTATTATACCTAACCATTTTATTTTTTAAAGTAAATTTATTTATGGTTAATTTGAGAGTACAAGCAACCAGGTCAAAATATTTGATTTTGTTAGGTAGAGTTTGTCTTGTTGTGTCCCACACACAAAAGGTGTGTCAACCCTCACCCCGCTCCCGCCCCCCCAATTCAGTGAGAGCATCCCAATTCCTTCTCCCTCCTTCATTACCCCTCCCCCCAACTGGAATTGAAATGAGTTTTTCTCCTATATGGGCATGCAACTGATTGTCTGTTGGCTTCATATTACTATTGAGTACTTTGGAGAATTGCTTTTGCATTCTTGTAATACTTTACAAAGAAGAATATGTTTTAATTCCATCCAGGATATTACAAAAGATGTGAGGTCCCCATCTTTTTTATAGCTAAATAGTATTCCATGGTATGCATGTACCACAATTTGTTAATCCGTTCCTGAGTTGATGGGCTTTTAGGTTCTTTCCACGTCCTGCTGATTGTAAATTGAGCTGCAGTTTTTTGTTGTTGTTTTTTTTTTTAATTTTCAGTGTGAAACAGGAATCCACAGAAGTGGTGTTTGGTATTTTATTCTAAATTGCCTTAATTATCTACTATTGCTTGCCCTGGGGTATTCATTCATAGTTTTCTTCTACAGACTTTTGAGTTAAACCAGAATAAAGCATAGTCTCTGATTTCAGGAATTTACCTAAGTTAGAAAAGGTAGACACTAAATGGGAAATTACAGTACAGGTGGATAAACACTCTTGGGTTGAGGAGCACCAAATCCAGTCTGCGGAAGTTAAGCACGCCTTCCTAAAGGAAGTGATTTCCAGGTTGGTTTCTTGAGTAGAAGTTAGGCAGATGGAAGAAAGAGAAGCGGAGAAGAGAGAATATTCCAAATAGGGCTATAGGCAAAAGTAAAAGCATAACTGTATATAATTATACATAATTTAACATAGCCAGGAAGAAGAATAAGGATTAAAAAGATATGAGGCTGGAAAGTTAAGAATGGCCACGCAGAAGGTGTTGGAGGCCATGTCAGATTTTAAGCGTGGACTTGAAAGTTTTTCTTGAACTCTAGTATTTTTTCTTTTCTTTTCTTTCTTTTTTTTTTTTTCTTTGAAACAAAATCTTAACTTGTTGTCCTGGGTAGGGCAACCTCAACTCTTGGGCTGAAGCAATTTTCTTGCCTCAGCCTCCCAAGTAGCTGGGATTACAGGTGCCAGCTACAATGCTCGGCTATTTTTAGAGACTGGGTCTCCCTCTGGCTCAGGTCTCCAACTCTGAGTTCAAGCAATCCACGCATCTTGGCCTCCCAGAGTGCTAGGATTGCAGGTGTGAGCCACTGTGCTCAGCTGAACTCTTAATATTTTTATAGGTAGAAAAATATAGCTGAAGAAACAGATAAGGATTTATTAAAATCTCATGGTCAGAAAAAACTAAAAGGGTAGCAGTCTGCAAATATTTAATTTGAGTTATTTATAATCGATGAATTTAAATGTCAGGTTTTTTCCTGCAAGTGAAAACTTTGAATTTTTTTGAATAGGCAAAATTTAATACTACAGATGTGTAACAGAAGAGTATTTTACCAGTGGATATTGAAGGAAAAGGATCTTTCTCTCTCTCTCTTTTTTTTTTTTTTTTGGCTTGTCTTGGAATTATTTATCTTTATCTCTATTCTTCACTAGACTGAACTTTTTTTTTGAGACAGAGTCTGTTTGTCACTCTTGGTAGAGTGCTGTAACGTCACAGCTCACAGCATACTCAAACTCTTGGGCTTTAAGCATTTCTCTTGCCTCAAGCCTCCCAAGTAGCTCGGACTACAGGCACCCACCACAGCACTTGGCTATTTTTTGTTGCAGTTGTCATTGTTGTTTAGCACGCCCAGGCTGGGTTTGAACCTGCCAGCCTCGGAATATGTGGCCTGCACCATAACCATTGTACTACGGGTGCCGAGCAGTAGACTGAACTTCTTAAAGTTCTTACTCTTTTATCCTCAATACATAAATAGAATTTGGCATATTGTAGTCTTGGATTATTAAGTGAATGAATTGTGCTTTCTTGGGAATTGTTCAATGTTTATTTTCCATCTAGGACCTCGATTGGATTTTGATCCTGACATTGTTGCGGCTCTTGATGATGATTTTGACTTTGATAATCCAGATAATCTGCTTGAAGATGATTTTATTCTTCAAGCCAATAAGCCAGCAGCAGAAGAGGAGGGAATGGACGAGCAGTACGTGTGGTTTATTGTGAAGCAGAAATCGCCTGTTAATTCTTTAGTGGGGTGGTAGCCATAGAACATTGCAATTGGGAAAAATTTTTGAAGCGTTTAATCTGAGTCTTCTATATTTTAGAGCAGAAAATGTGAGATACGAGGTCTTTTACAAGCTATTGATAGTGACTAAAGTCCAAGGGTTCTAATTGCTACTTACACTTTTCCTAGCATACTAGATAACTTGTCTATTCTTGCCTAAACAGGAACACTTTCTGAAGCGTACTCGAGTTTTACTTGCAGAAAGTTGTTTTGTTCTGTTGTTTTTTAAATTGTTTTCACAGATAATTTATGACTGTTTGACTTTAGGAAATCTGAGGATGAAGATGAATGGGAAGATATGGACGATGAGGAGGGGAGAGGTGGCAGTGATGACTGTGACTCTGGGGGGCCATTGTCAGATGAAGATGGGATGTTCACCCCCAGAAAACCTCATGGAACTATAGAAAATCACTTGTTCTGGGAAGAGGAAATGAAAAGTCGCTTCACAGAGTATTCTATGACTTCCTCAATCATGAGGAGAAATGAACAGCTGACCCTGCATGATGAGAGGTTTGAGAAGGTAAGTTTCCAAAAAAAATGACATGTTAATACCATCTCTTGGTAAATTTTATTAAAAAAAAAAAAAAAAAAGATTGTGACCAAAAGCTAAAACTTTCAGTATTAGAAACAGACTGTCTCTTTATTAAAACAGCATAAAACCACCCTAGTTTTCATTCTGGAAAGAACATTGTGTAGGTCAAAGGGAGTTAGCTAATCAAAATCTGCCTTTCCTCTTTGCGTTCTTGATTCTGAATCATCTATAGTCCTCAAGGTTATGCTGTTGTCCTAAAACAATGGTCTGAGCGTAAATAAAATTCCATTTCTTTCACTTTCTCTTATCTGGAGTTTTCATAATTAACACAAAGTAACAGAATGGAAATGGAGACTAGGATGCTTTAAAAGCCTGCCTCATGA
Organism: Loris lydekkerianus; assembly: GCA_963574355.1. Taxonomy (NCBI): domain Eukaryota; kingdom Metazoa; phylum Chordata; class Mammalia; order Primates; family Lorisidae; genus Loris; species Loris lydekkerianus. The sequence continues at coordinate 20,138 of CAUYPK010033728.1, forward strand.
TGTATTTGATGCTGTTTTGACAGACTTGCTCCAGGGCTGATGAACCCATCCGGTAGCCTGTCTTAAGTAGGCTCTCTACCCCTCCCATCCTGTTGGGCTTCAGCACTTCACACCCCCTCACATAATCTCTGATGTGCTGCTTTGTTATGTTCTATATAGGTTTGTCTCTGAATTGAATGTGAGCTCCCCAAGGGCAGAGGTTTTGAACAGCCCAATCCCTAAAGTATGTCTGGCGTATAGTAGGAGTTCAAACTGTTTAATAAATGAAGGAATGGTCACTTAAAAATAAATGCAGATCAAGGTTCTAACTTTGCTACCTGCTCATTAAACAGTAGTTTTCCGCCTCTTAAGAGAGGCAAAAGCACATTGTTCACTGCAAATAATCTCTTCAGGTCAAATGTTACCCCCTCCTTATTCTTTAACAAAGCCCAACATTAACAACATTTGAATGGTTCAGAAAATACCATCTAAAATAAGAACGAAATGTCTACATTAGCAGGAGACCCCTCAGCAAACATCTTGTATTTTGTATAACCAAGGAATTTGAAAGTATCTTCAAAACATTTTGAGGTAAAGATAGGTATTTGCCTAGAATTTTATTCTCTGAGCTAAGAAGAATAACTTCCTTTTATTGACATGTTAAACGGAAGCTTATTTTTAGTATAAATGTAAATGTTAAAGTACAAGGCAGAAATGTCTTTCATGTGCTATTGTTATGGTGTTAAATCTCTGCTGATATTTTAATGGTAGTTGTGATCTTATGATAATGCTTAAATAATGTGTAAGAATAAAATTAATGTAAAAAAATTAAATGCTGTAGTCTTAAGTACATGTATTTGCTTTTCATATATCTTGTCTGTTCATATTCAAGTTTTATGAGCAATATGATGATGATGAAATTGGAGCTCTGGATAATGCTGAATTGGAAGGTTCCATTCAAATAGACAGCAATCGGTTGCAAGAAGTTTTGAATGACTACTATAAAGAGAAGGCAGAGAAGTACGGTGACTACTTTTTCTTGTTTAGCTGATTTTTGCTTTTTAAATATCCAAATAAGGTGTATAATTCTACAACTGAATTGAGGAAAAAAATCTACCTAGTCAGATTCAGTATTAAGAAAATGATAACATTTTTCATAAACATTGGCTTATATAGATATGTATATAAAACTCACCTGTTCATCTCTTTTGCCTACATTTTGGTATTAAGACTTCTCAAGTGGAATGTGATAGCAGAAACATGCTGAGAACTACTTTTCTGTGTATATATATGCTTTTTTTTTTTTCTTTTGAAACAGAGACTCACTATGTTGCTTGGGCTAGAATACAGTGGCAGGATCATAGCTCAATATAGCCCCCAGCTCTAGAGCTTAAGTGATTCTGACTCAGCCTCTCATGTGTAGCTAATACTATATAGGAATGTACTATGCCTGGCTAATTTTTTATTATTTGTTTGTTTATTTTTGAGGCAAGGTATTGCTCTGTTGCCTGGACTACAGTTCAATGGCCTTATCAGAGCTCACTGCAACCTCAAACTTATGGGCTCAGGAGATGCTCTTGCCTCAGCCTCTCAAGTACCTGAGACTATAGTCATATGTTACCACACCCAGCTAATTTTTCTATTTTTTTTATAGATATGGGGTCTCATCGCTGCTTAGTCTGGTCTTGCACTCCCGACCTCACATGATTGATTCTCCTGCCTTGGCCTCCTATAGTGCTTGTATTACAGGGAACCACTACTCCCAGCCTTTTTGGGGGGAGGGAGTGAGGCGTGTAGAGATGGAGTCTCAGTATATTGCCCAGGCTGATCTTGACCTTCTGACCTCAAGTAGTCCTCCTACCTTAGCTTCCCAAAGTGCTATGATTATAGGCATGAACCAGTGCACCCAACCTGTTTTTTTACTTGAGAAGAGTCAGGGCAGAATAGCTGAGGATTAGAGTAGGAAATTGAGGACACATTCCAGTTGAAGAATTATTCTGACATAAGGACGTACTTTTTATCTTTTAAAATGTCAGGCGTTCTGAGAAATAGATATTAATAACTTATGGAAAGATAAAGATTTGTCTCTCCAGCTGGATTAGTGGAATTGACCAGCCAATTATTTTGGTAAATCGGCATCTAAGGTGACTCATCTCTGAGAGAAACTAATGAAGTGTTTAAATGTCCTTAAAGGATCTGGTGTTCCATGATCACTGTAATATGTACATCCCACAGGACAAGGGTCAACATAATTTGAGCATATTATTTGAATAGAGTAGAACCTCTTTAAGTTGACCATCCAAGGGCCTGTAATTAACTGGTCAAAATGCAGAGGTGGTTAGCATGAGAAACTGGTAAGTACATGTGGTGCATGTCTCATTTATAAAAGTTAGGTCAGCTTATACAGAGGTGGTCACTATAGCAAGGTAGTCAACTATGGAAGTTCTACTATACTTTGGAGACGCTCACAAGCTAATGCTTTTCTGGGCTTAAAACCTGTTTTCTTAGGAAGGCTGCCATTTTGTTTAATGTATTATTAACTTTGCAAAGATACAGATAAATCTTGCTTATGTAAAAGCACAATGAATTTCCATAACCTGCTAGAAGAGAGAGGTAAGATTGCATAGAACAAAATTTGACAGGAAATGACAGGAGCACAGGAAAAATGGATTATAAAAATTGCTGTTGTTTCCATAGCTCTTTAAGTCCACTTTAAGTGACATATTTTATGATTGGTGGTGTTTTTTTCTCTCATCCTCTGTCTTCATTTTTTAAAACTCAACCAAAGTTGTGTAAAATTGAATACTCTCGAACCCCTTGAGGATCAAGACCTACCAGTGAATGAGCTCGATGAGTCTGAGGGAGAAGAAATTATTACTGTAGTTCTCGAAGAAGCCAAAGAAAAGTGGGATTGTGAATCCATTTGTAGTAAGTATATTAGTAGTCACTTTACTATTAAAAGTATGATGGTCAAGTATAAAGAATATCAACTTCATTAAACTGCATATATAAGTAAAACTTAACTTGCTTTTAGGGAATTTGTGAAGATGATTTGGAAAGAGAAATTTTTTTTTTTTTTTTTTTGAGACAGAGTCTCACTTTGTTGCCCTCGGTAGAGTACTGTGACATCATAGCTCACAGCAACCTCCAGCTCTTGGACTCTAGCACTTCTCTTGCCTCAGCCTCCCAAGTATCTGGGATTATAGGCGCCCACCACAATGCCTGAGAGGAGTTCTGACTCTGTCTCGGGCTAGTCTCAAACCTGTGAGCTCAGGCAATCTGCCTCAGCCTCCTAGAGTGCTAGGATTACAGGTGTGAGCCGCCATGCCCAGCCTGAAAGAGTAATATTTCTATTACTAAGTTATAAGCAACTTATAAAACATTTATAAGAGAAGCATGAGCCTTCCATGTTTTGCACTGTGAAGACACCAAGGTCAGGAATATAGTAGTAAATCAGTAATGTTTTGCTTATTGATACATAATTGTTTTTTTAGGTACATACTCAAATTTATACAACCGTCCACAGCTTATCAAGTATCAACCAAAGGTAAGTCCTATTGTGCTGAGCTATTTTAAGTATGCAGTGCAGAAAATAAAGTGTACAGATTTTCTCAAAGGAAATTTATCCCTTTGTGTCCAGCAGTGCTATTAGGAAAAGCACCAACTGTGTCATTAATGAGAAATAACTCTAGTGCCATTTTATCTTTATTTCAGCCCAAACAAATTCAGATATCTTCTAAAACAGGAATACCACTCAATGTCTTACCCAAAAAAGGACTCACAGCAAAGCAAGCTGAACGAATGCAGATGATTAATGGCAGTGATCTGCCTAAGGTGTCAACCCAACCACGCTCTAAAGGTGAAAGCAAAGAAGATAAAAGAGCAAGAAAGCAAGCTATAAAAGAAGAACGCAAGGTAAAATTCATTTTTCAAATGTGAGATTTACAGAGAGCTAGTAGAGGAGAAGTTATTGGAATTTTCTTTTGTAAAAGTCTATTTCAGTTTAAAGATTGGAATAACATTAGTATATGCTTGTACAGGAGCGAAGAGTGGAGAAGAAAGCTAATAAACTAGCATTTAAACTGGAGAAAAGAAGGCAGGAAAAGGAGCTGCTGAATTTGAAGAAGAATGTTGAGGGTCTGAAGCTATAGATGGTGGAATCTTTAAGATAGTATATTTCCTATTAAGAGCTCTTCATTATGTTCAATAATCAACTAAGATGTCCGGAAATATAAAACTATGTGTTCTGCCTTTTTACTGGCAGATATTAAAGAGAAAAGTACAATATTTATATTATTTTTCTACCAGTAAGTTTCTCCTACCATCTGTCTTGTAAGTATTGTAATATTTTTAAGTTTAATATTATAAGCATAGATTTGCTCTGAAATAAATGACTTCATAAATGTGAAATGTTTGGATAAATTAAAGGAAAATATCTTCATAACTTGAATTGGTGTATTCATTTATTTGTATGGTTGTCATAGTTGTTTTTTGCAGATGTTCTCAAATATTTCTTTGAAACCTCTCCACGCCCTTTCAGGAATTACATGGTTTAATTTGTTGTAAGTAGAGAAGTGGCCTGGTTAAACTCAGTTTTGAAATGCTGAATTTATTCTGTTCAGTGGTAAGATGATTTTTCCTAAGAAGGTTCCACTGGTAGGAAACTTTCCCTCGCTGTATACAAAAAAACTATTTCAAAAGAATAGTAAACTGAATATTAAGGTTGTTAGGACTCATATTTCCTGTTATATTACTGAATGATTTGCCTTTGGGATTTAGGAACAGGGAAGGCAGGAAACCAAATAGTAGAAGAAATAATCAAGAAAGCTTCTTTGGCTTCAGTGACTCCCTTGCTCAAAATCAGAAATAATCACTTCAATTTAAACTGGAAAGCTTGTCTTTTCAACATTATTTAATGCTTGGAACCATTTGTACTTGATTTAAGATACATAGTTGAGAACTCCTGGGAAAGTGTTTTTGTTTTTAATTTCTTTAAACTTGTTCAAGGCTTAGGCAATGACACCATCACAATTGTTAATTATGTGGTAAACTGTGACTTCTTACAAAAATTAGTGGCCCCTATTCATGTGTCCCTAACCAGTGTGGACTGGGCAGTAAAAATCTGTGGACACTGTTGTTCCAAGTTAGGAACAGAATGTTGGGGGTTGAACCATTTTTGGCAGGTGAGCTACATTTGATATCTAAATTATTAGAAAGCATCTTCATCTCTAATCATGATTGTGGCTTTTCCAAAGGTGGTAGATACTTCTATATACATTATCAGTCTATGAGTAAGTTGTTATAGAATTATTATTATTAATTTTTTTTTTTTTTTTTTTGCAGTTTCTGGCCGTGGCTGGGTTTGAACCCACTACCTCTGGCATTGGGGGCTGGTGCCCTACTCCAATATTTGAGCCACAGGCGCCACCCTATTATTACTATTTATTTATTTATTTATTTATTTTTGAGACAGAGTCTCACTATGTTGCCCTCAGTAGAGTGCCATTGCATCACAGCTCACAGCAACCTCAAACTTTTGGGCTCAAGCGATTCTTTTGCCTCAGTCTCCCGAGTAGCTGGGACTACAGGTGCCTGCCATAATGCCTGGCTATTTTTTGGTTGCAGTTGTCCTTTTTGTTTAGCAGGCCAGGGTCAAACCCCACCAGCTTTGGTGTTATGTGGCCGGCGCCTACTCACTGAACTGCGGGCACCAAGCCAGGAATTTTTAAGAGCTATAAAAACTGACCACATTAGGTGTTCTACCAACATTGACCAAAAAAAAAGTTGGCTGAAGAGCTTGTCATTACAGAAGTAGGATGCTGGAGCAAGTGTATCTTAAAGGCCAGCTTGTGGTGCAAAGAATCAGGTAAGGGTTTATGTTGGTATCGAGAGTGTAAATCCTAAAAGAATCGACCCATTATTTTGGTACCTTTCTCAGTTAAAGGTCCTCAATACCAGGTATAGTCTTAAAGGCATTAAATGTTACTTTGTTGTGGTGTGATTCAAACTCCACCTGAGGAGCTACCTGATTTCATCTGACCCAGAGGGTTTAAGTCCACATATTATATATTTTGCAGCTAACAGAATGTGACTAAGCCACAAATCTTGATAAAGTGTATTGTGGTTTAGACTGATTTTATTCCAGACTTAAAGATCTTAATTTTATTCTGGAGAACCACTTCGTAATATTTTGAATGAGTTTTCTAATCTATTATATAAACAATGGTTTGGGAACTGAGCGTGAGTCCAGACAGTTGAGAGGGTTTTTGTCTCAGGAACCGCGTCATCTAAGGGGGATAACTTGTGAGACCATCTCTGTGAGAGGGTCTGCTTATCATTAGGGCCATAAGGGTCTTGGTACTCACAGTTCCTCCTGAAGTGCTTTTACTGTAGATGAAACTAACTCAAGGTTGGTGCTCAGTTGTCACCTTCACCACAGGCTTTTCCCTGAGCACATACAGAAAGATAGCACACACATCCCTCCCCTCCGGCCTTTGTCCCCCTCCCTGCTCTGTGTTCTCCAGAACACCTGTTGGCACAGGGGACCATTTTTCAGTCTCTTCTCACTAGAACAAACCTCCCTTGAGGATGGAAAATTTTGTGTATTGCTTTAATGCCGGGCTCTGGACGGTATGGCATTTGGTGTACCATCACCAAGTAGTGTGTGTGAATGAATGAAGAGCCAGGAAGAATTTCAGAAAGAAATTGTAGACGTGGAGGGAACATTAGGACCTAGATTTACCCGATTTAGCGAGGAGAAAGGCAGGCCTAGGAGATACCAGGTAGGGGGCAAAAGTATGAGCATTTTGTTGTATTTTAAACCTACTTGGTTTAAGCGCTGCCCATGATTAATTTAAAACCACTTTGTTGTAGGTTAGTACACAGATGCTCCTTGACTTACCCTGTGTAAAATGGTCCTAATGAAACCATTTTAAGTTGAAAATATGATTGCATTAATGTACATAGCTATAATTTAATAAAAAAATATGGTAAATTAAAAACACGTGTAATACACCTAACCTACCAAACATCATAGCCTGTCCTATCTTAAATGTGCTCAGAACACTTACTAGCCTACATTTAGGCAAAATTATCTGGCAACACAGTGCACTATTGAGTATCTGTGGTTTTACCCTCTTGATCGTGTGGCTGATGGAAGGGGCATTGCTGCCCAGCATTGCAGACTATTCTACCACTTACTACTGAATGTGTATCACTTGAGCACCTTGGAGTCTAAGGATCTTGAATGCCATTACCATTGTGTATATTACCCATAATGCCCTACAGCCACACTTCGGTTGTTGTGATGTCAGCAGATTAACTGGGCAAAGGACAGAACTAACCATTTTGTAACTATTGTTACGTTTTCAGTATTTTTATGTTGCTTCTTCTTGTATGTTGACATCCATGTGTTTTACCAAGCTTATTTGCTCTAGTTATAGACAAGAGAAGGTAAAAATTCTAATGGCCTTAATATTTTAATTATGGAACCTGCGAGAATAGGTAAACAACACATGCTACTATTCAAGTTAGGAAATAGAACAAAGATAGTCACTGTGGGTCCATCCTCAATTTTATTCAACTCTTTCCCCTCAGGTAACTCTTAGGAACTATACGGGCTGTTAAACATTTTGACCATCCCCAGTCCAAAATCTAAAATGCTCCGAAATCCAAAACCTTTTGACTGCCGACATGATGCCACAAGTGAAAAATTCCTCAAATAGGTACTTAACACAAACTGGTTTCATGCACATAATTATTAATAGTTTGTATAAAGTTAGCTGCAGGCCATGTGTATAGATAGTATATAAAACAAACAAATTTTGTGTTTAGATTCAGGTCCTATCTCCAAGATACCTCATGGGGAAATATTCTAAAACCTGAAAAAATCTGAAATTCACAACACTTAGGGTCCCATGCATTTTAGATAGGGGATATGCAAATGGTATTAAACATTTCCTTTTTCATTTTTATTTTTCATTCTCTTTTTTTTTTTTTAACCAACTGTGTGGTATCCCTAAAGACAATATCTTATTTTTGGACAACTGAGAAAGAAGCACAAACCTAGCTTTGTGAGGACAGTATTTGCTGCTGTTAGATTGAAGGGGTCCTAGAGATGATGAACTGAGCAGTCCCTGGGCATGACTTCTGCTTCTAGAGTTTACAGGAGCTCCGTGTGCAGATGTTAATGAACAAGGTGATAGGCGAGACCTAGGAAACACAGGTCAGTACAGTTGGAACATCTTGGATGTGCATAAAAATGCCTAGAGCAGCGGTTCTCAACCTGTGGGTCATGACCCCTTTGTAACAATGAAAATATATCCTGCATATCAGATATTTACATTACGATTCATAACTAGCAAAATTACAGTTATGAAGTAGCAATGAAAATAATTTTATGGTTGGGGGTCCCCACAGCGTGAGGAACTATATTAAAGGGTCACAGCATTAGGAAGGTTGAAAACCACTGGCCTAGAGGATTGTATACTTGCTTTATATTTTCTGTTTCTAAGCTCACCATGACCTACCTCCATGTCTCAAGGTCAATGCAGAGTCTTCCTGTGGGGTGAGATGATTGTGCTCAACTCATCTAGACATCACGCTATGAAGGAGCGAGCAGGCACTTTATTGCAGTAGGCCCAAGGGAGCCAAGTCTAGAACAGAATGGATGTCAGATTTCCTTGGATATAGTGTCCTGAATATTACAAAGGCAGTGAATGTCTTGGTTATGATAGCCTTGCCTTCAACATGTCTGCGTCTCTTTAATCACAGACCTCCACCGTGGACTGGTTGCTCACTGGTTCTGGAACCCAGCTGTCATCCTAGGAATTCCCTCTTCTCCATCCAAAGTTGAATAATTGTCATTTCCTGTATCTTTTACTCACATATTTGCCCATCACATCCTCTGGTAATCTATGAGATGTAGTATGTGGGATGTAAACTTTCTGAGACCTTGGATGTCTAGAAATATATTCTACTCCCACTTGGATTGATAGCTTGACTGGAATGGGCATAGAATTCTAGTTGCATATTAATACATTTTCTCCACTAATTTCTATTTCAAATTGTGCTGTTTGGGAATCTGAAGTCATTCTGACTCCTGATACTTTGTTATGTAATTGGTCTTTTCTCCGGAAGCCTGTGGAATCTTTATCTTCAGAGTTCTGAAACTTCACAGTGATGTTTGTTGTTATAGATCTACTTTTATCCATTGTACTGGTCCCTTTCAACCAGGAGCCCAATGTCCTACACTTCTGGAAATTGTTAAAAATTTATTTCCTAGAGGTAGATGTATGGAACAGAATAGAGAGCCAAGAAATGAACCCAGCTACTTACCATTATTTGATATTTGACAAGTCAATTAAAAACATTCAATGGGGAAAAAATTTCCTATTTAACAAATGGTGCTGGGTGAACTGGCTGGCAACCTGTGTAAGACTGAAACTAGATCCACACTTTTCACCTTTAACTAAGATAGACTTTCACTGGATTAAAGATTTAAACTTAAGACATGAAACTATAAAAATACTAGAAGAAAGCGCAGAGAAAATTCTTGAAGGAATTGGCCTGGGCAAATAGTTTTTGAGGAGGACCCCCCAGGCAATTGAAGCAACTTCAAAAATACACTACTGGGACCTGACTAAACTAAAGAGCTTCTGCACAGCCAAGAACACAGTAAGTAGATCCAACAGACAGCCCTCAGAATGGGAGAAGATACTTGCAGGATATACCTCCGACAAAGGTTTAATAACCAGAATCCACAGTGAACTCAAACGTATTAGCAAGAAAAGAACAAGTGATCCCATGTTAGGCTGGGCAAGGGACTTGAAGAGAAACTTCTCTGAAGAAGACAGGTGCACAGCCTACAGACACATGAAAAAATGCTCATCATCCTTAATCATCAGAGAAATGCAAATCAAAACTACTTTGAGATATCATCTAACTCCAGTAAGATTAGCCCACATCACAAAATCCAAAAACCAGAGATG
>CAUYPK010033734.1:0-70310 GCA_963574355.1 Loris lydekkerianus
AAACTGCATATTGTTACTAGAATAAAAAGTACAAAAAGACGTCCATACTGGGAAAAAGATACAATAAAGATGCTTGGATTAGAAAAAGCACATACCCCTCAAGATCACAAGAATATTCCTTCAGTGAATGGAAAACTGAAAGTGGTCAAACATTTGATAAGAATCAAGCCCCTGAAGCTGCCACAAAGACTTCCAACAGAGGCAGACATGTCTAACACTTGTCTCAAGAGCAATGGAGAATTAGTAATACAGTGGCACCTGAAACCTGTGGAGCAGAAAAGTTAAGTCCTGATGCCAGAATAGCTTCGGATTAAACAATGCAAATTGTTTTAAAATGATGAGAATGTTGTCATTAAAATAGATTTTAAATACCAAAAAAACAAACAAACAAACTCCTGAGTACAAGAAAGTCACCTACCTCCCAGAGTGCTAGGATTACAGGCATGAGCCACCGCGCCCAGTCACATTCATTCCTTTTATTGCCAAATTTTCATTGGATGGACATCACTTCTTTTTAGTCTAGTCAAAAAACATACAGCAAGATAATAAGAGGAATCTTAAGGTAGTAACATCTTAAATCTAAATGTGCTAATTTTACTTGTATTTATTTATTTATCAAATTTTTTGAGACAGAGTCTAAAGCTGTTGCCCCGGATAGAATGCTGTGGTGTCACAGCTCACAGCAACCTCAATCTCTTGGGCTCAAGCAGTTCTCTTGCCTCAGCTTCCCAAGTAGCTGAGACTACAGGTATTGTTTTTGTTGTTGTTGCAGTTGTCATTATTGTTGTAGCTGGCCCAGACTGGGTTTGAACTCGCCAGCCTCGGTGTACATGGCCAGCGCCCTACCCACTGAGCTACGGGCTCTGCCTTAAATGTGCCAATTTTAAACTTAACTAAGTACTTACAGTCTCTGCTTCTTTAAATATTGCCAGGAGTACCTTATTTGTGATATAGTTTATGGCAAATCTTACTTGCCACTGAGGCCCATAGGATAAAGTTAGATTAGCCCTCAGGTGCCTTCGTGATTCTCCTCCTGCTTTTTCTCTTCATAGCTCATTCACTCCAGCCACACATGAAGCTGATTTTAATTCCCTAACAAGGTTAGGCTTCATCATTCATACTACTCTTGAATTCTCCTAGTTTATTCCTATTTTTCTTCAAGACCCCCCCCCCCAGATATTACCTCTTCTGGAAGCTTTCTTTGGCCTTCCCAATTGAGTTGGGTAGGTATTTCTCTTATGGGTTCTTACAGTCCCCTGCCTGCCCTTTCATCACACATCTGATTCATCTCTGGATTCTTAGCACAGGGTCTGCCACCAGTCAGGTCCTGTTCTACATGAGCAAACCTAAGTTAAATAAGAAATTCAGTCTGGCCTTGACAACCTCTTGGTCCAGTTATGATATGCATTGCACATAGGGACAGATATTTCTTTCTCAGCAAGAAAACTGAGCAGATGATGATCCTGTAAAGACTAGGTTAAAAAACCAGCTTTTCGTGTTAAATCTTCCCCCTTATGCCTCTCTGGCTACCCTGAAGCTGGCATTTGAGACTGCGCCATGGCTGTCCAATCGCTCAGATCTGACAGTATCTTCTTTCATTTTGCAGATCAGTGGTTTGAGTGCTACATTTGCAGAGATTTTCTTGGAAATAATCCAAAGCATCTTCCTGAAGGAGTCAGATTGCTAGTGAAGGAGCATACTGAAGAAGACTTCAAGGGACGGTTCAAAGCTTGACCAGAACTGGAAGAACTGTTGGCCAAGCTGAACTAGCTATTGCAGACTTGCAGTATGCCAGCTAGTGGTCATATTGAGTGCCAAGGAGAGGAGCTTCCTGGGTGGTCACAGTTAAGTAGGAGACCCGAGACCCTAACCCTTAGATTTCCTAAGTTCTCTCCTACTGTCAGGAATGCCTTCTCTCCTCTGTGGCATGGCTATGCTTGCCAGTTGTTACAAATAACCCTAATTATCCTTCATCTAATAAAAATTTGCTATTGCTGATGTGTGTGGAAAAAAAAAAAAAAGAGAGATTTTTCTAAGTGGATATTATCAGGAGGAATCAGAACAGGTTCCTGGAGATTTGGCCTTATATGGCTTTTTAAAACCCTGCAGAAGCAGCACCCCCATCATGGGCATCGGTGTCGCTGTGCAATCGGATGGCTCTGATTTCCAGGGCTGTGGGTGCCAAAAAGGGGTCCCTCTTTCCCTCCTCCCTCTCTCCATTCCCCCCTCCTCCTCTCTCCATCCTCCCTCCTTCCCTCCCTCTCTCCATCCTCCCTCCTTCCCTCCCTCCTCCCTCCTTCCCTTCCTCCTCCCTCTCTCCATCCCTCTTCTCCTCCCTCCTCCCTCCCTCTCTCCATCCTCCCTCCTTCCCTCCCTCCTCCCTCCTTCCCTCCCTCCTCCCTCCGTCCCTCCCTCGTCCCTCTCTCCATCCCTCTCCTCCTCCTTCCCTCCTCCCTCTCTCCATCCTCCCTCGTCCCTCTCTCCATCCTCCCTCTTCCCTCTTTTCACCCTCCCTCCTTCTCTCCATCCTCCCTCCTTCCCTCCCTCACTCCTCCCTCCCACGCTCCCTCCACCCTCTTTACCACCTCCCACTCACCATCCCCTCCCCCTACTCCAACCTCCCTCACCCTCCTCCTGCTCTCTCAGAGCCCCAAGTGGTGCTGCCGTCACATCCATTATTCATACACTTTACTTTTTGCATTTGCTATTACAGTGATTGCTGCCTCATCCCTTTACTTTTTTTTTTTTTTTTTTTTTTTGGTTCTTCTCTTCCAATAATGGGGGGGGGGGAGTTAATACAAACATTCATCACAGCCTTCATTATTTTGGCAAGGAAAACAAATGGGAATCAAGTAGTCTTTTTGCTGTCAGGGTGCTGATGATGACTGTCAATAAACCGAACAATTTACTGTGTGGCTGCCTGGCTTGAGATCTTAGAGTACAATAAAATAAAATAAAATACGTTATGAGCAGGAGAGGAGTTTCATTACCTTCCATTTCAAACTCCAGGCTACACCTCCTCAATAATTACTAGTCTTCATCTGGTCAACCCTTTGGCTGAACAAACCTGGAGTGGGTTTTCTCAGCAGCTTAGCACCTCAGATGTGACCCCAGCCCCGGCGTGCTGACCAGTGCCACCTGCCTCAGAGAATGACACAGTCCCAAGTACGTCCAGGGATTGCTGTTCACTGGGCATGGCTCGTACCCTCATGTGGAAAGGGAAAGAGAGAGACAGAGAGAGAGGAAAAGAGAGGCAGAGAGAAGGGGGACTTTTTGAAGTGATTTCTGAGAAGGAGCTCCAGCATGCAAGGGACCTGTTTGTGCCTTTATAGAACAGAGCCTCCCACACTTAATACACTTGATTTTAGCAGAAAAACTTGGCCATGACAAAATTCTCATTCTTTCTGCACACAGGCCTGGATGGGACCCCACACAGGATTAGGCTGAGGCTGTCCTAGGCACCTGGAGACAGATTGGCCGCAGCTCGGCTCTCACTGAAAAAATAACACAGGTCATGTGTCTCTGTCTGTCAGGCTGCTGTGACAAAATACCTTAAAATAGATCATTCATAAACAGAAATGTATTTCATAAACTAATATTTATTTAATTCTTTAGGCTGATAAGTCCAAGATCAAGGCTCCAGCAGATCTGAGGTCTAGTGAGGGCCCCGTCTCTGCTGCCAAGATAGCTCTTACATCTTCCCGTGGCAGAGAGACACCCCCTCTTTTACAAGAGTAGCAACTCCCACGGGAGGCACCCTCATCACTCCATCTCCTCGCAGAAGGCTGTGTGGAGCCTCTAACACGCTCACATGGCTGGGGCTACCCCTGTGTCCCTCCCACAGGAGGTCCTAGCTGACCAGGTGGCGGGGGCTGGACATGCTGGCAGAAGGCCAGGGAGAACAGCCCAGACAGGCTGCCCGTCGACCAGCACATACAGATGACGCCATGAATGCTGCAGTTCAAAACGTTCGCATCCAATCAGAGAGCCAGCAGGGTAAGTGTGACAACCCTTGCTTTGTAGTTGGGCCTGCTCAGAGGTGACCGTCAGGCTGCCGTTGCCTGGGGTTGAAGCCTCTCTGAGCAGCAGTGGTCACCAAAAGGAGCTCCCCAGAGGGAGAGGACACAACGAGGGTCTGCATTCTGAAGGCATTCTTGCCAGTCTTCAGTTTCTGTACCTGTAAAGGGAGCTGTTTGAGCCAGTCCGTGTTTTACCTCTAAAATTCCAAGACCCCATTAATCTCACCTTCACACTATGGAGACAGTTGTCATCAGCATAGAAGAAAAGTGCTATGAGCAGAGAGAAGCAAAGAGCTGAGTTAGAGACACCAGGAAAGCCCCTGACATCCTGGACCAGCTTACGGGGAAGAGGCCTCCCTCCCCCATGCGCCCACCTCTCCTTTTCTGGGGAATGAGTTTGTCACAAAGGCTTGGGCTAATATGTAACACACTGGTATCTGAAAAATCCCAACAATTGCATCATGCCAGCAAAATTAATTTCTAAGCTGGTCTAAAACAAGACAGTTCTCAAAGTTCTGCTGGTTTTCTCAAATGGCGTGCTAAAAGGTAGTCTAGGAAAGACGTACCATATTTTATTTAAGTCAGCAAGTGCCTACAGCATTTTGAGATCAGGACAGCTGGATGTCCAGTTGCAGGTGTCAGTGCTGGGCTGCCCCACGTGGCCCCTGCCCAGGGGCATGACCCTCACTGTGAGGTTCCAACCCAGGGCCGGGGCAGGAAGCTGTCTTGACAGCTTTATCATGTCTCCACAAGAAGCTCGGAAGTGACGTGTGTCTCTGGACTGTGTAGTCATCAACCATTTTCTGCAGATGGTAAGACGGGGGTGCTCTGCTCGGGGCAGCCACACAAGAGACACTTTGTGTGATTTTTGGTTGATTTCACTACTCATATGGGTCATACCATGAATGTGCTAAAATGCCAAGAAAGGAAGGTGGAGAGAAAGCATGCTATACGTTTTGTTTGCTCTTATTTTTAAAGGAGTTTTATTTTATTTGCAATGTTTGCAATTGGTGCAAAACCCAGTGAAAGAGCCACATTGTCAGATCCTTCCCTCCAGACCAGCAAAGGTCCTGGGAGAGCGGCATCTCGGGAAACTAAACCTACTGGCACAGGTGTGTCAGCAAGATGCCCTACCTGTGTGAGGACTCGCTGCTTCACCTAAGACGCATCGCAGTGCTCTAAACAATGTGCCCTGCTCAGGGTATCTCAAATGCTCTCAGCCGGAAGAGGATTCACGCCCAACTTCATTTCAACCTGATTTCACCTTAAGTATAACACAATAAAAACTCATCGTACTACTTTTTGTTCCAGAGGGAATGTGTATCTCCTTGGGGGTTATGGAAGAATCTGGTGTTGGCAGCAGCAGTTGTAGCACAACAGCAAAAGTCAGAACAAGTTCTCATGCTGTGCTGTTGCTAACTAGTTCCCATCTGTAAATGGGGGCAAAGATACTCGCCTGCTGTGCCCATGTCTCAAAATCTTTAGAGGTTTAAAAAATAAGAAAACAAAGACACCCACCCCATAAAAACCTGAGCCCCTGGTGTTCTGTCACCTGCTGGGTCATAAAAGGACCATTTGCTGGTGATGCTCAAGAGACCACCCCAGGCAGAGTTGAGAGGCCCCCGGCAGCTCCTGTCCTGCTGTTCTCCCAAGTCATCTCCAACTCCCAGGCTCCATGCTGGGTCGGGTCATCCACCCTCAGGAAGGAACCTGGCACTGCCAACTCAACTTCCACGTGCCGACGTCCCAGGGGAAGGTGAAGGAATAAAGCACACATTCATGTGATACCCACAGCACATGCCAAGCTGTCCACTGTCCCATGCACGCACTCTTAACACACAACTGTCACTTGAGATGGACAACTGGATCCCACTGTGCAACTGAAGCAAGCCCCCCCCAACCTAAGGATTGTCCATGGTCACCCCGCCAGGAAGACACCCGGGCGGGAGGCCAGTCCTGCCTCTGCTAACACCCTGCTGCCGCAGCGTGCTCTCCCAGCACCACGCAGGCATGGTCAGCCTACCTGCCCAGTGAAAGCTGTGCCTGTCCTCTCACATCACTTGGGCAAGTGGCACTAGCTCTTCATGTCTGCAAGGAGACCGAGGGGACTGACCTCACTGAAGGCAGGAACCCTCTGTCCTGGGCCCACAATGGCCAGTGTCTCTCTCATCTAGTAGTCACCTACAAGCATGCTTTCTGGGAGTAGATGCCACCCAGCAGTGCTCAGACAACCACCATGAAGGATGGTGGGTTTGCAGGGAGAAGAAAAGGAGTCCCAGCCCTGGAGGCTGTTCCCTCAGGGGAAGGAGCACAAGGAGCACAGGGGTCTTGATGACACATCCACCCACAGCTGCTGGCCACAGGCCTGAGGCAGTAGGATACAGGGGATAGCACCTCACACACAGCCGTGGCAGGTACGTCTCGGATGCCCACAGCCACTGAGGACGGACAACACACCACAGCCACTGAGGACGGACAGACTCACCACAGCCACTGAGGACGGACGGACTCACCACAGCCAATGAGGACGGACGGACTCGCCACAGCCACCGAGGACGGACGAACTCACCACAGCCATTGAGGACGGACAGACTCACCACAACCACTGGGGACGAATGGACTTGCCACAGCCACTGAGGACGGATGGACTTGCCACAGTCACTGAGGACGGACGGACTCACCACAACCACTGGGGACGAATGGACTCGCCACAGCCACTGAGGACGGATGGACTCACCACAGTCACTGAGGACAGACAGACTCACCACAGCCACTGAGGACAGACAGACCCACCACAGCCACTGAGCACGGACATACTCACCACAGCCACTGAGGACAGACGGACTCACCACAGTCACTGAGGACGGACAGACTCGCCACAACCACTGGCGACAGATAGACTCACCACAGCCACTGGGGACGGACAGACTCACCACAGTCACTGAGGACAGACGGACTCACCACAGTCACTGAGGATGAACAGACTCACCACAGCCACTGGGGACAAACGGACTCACCACAGCCACTGAGGACAGACAGACTCACCACAGCCACTGGGGACGGACGGACTCACCACAGCCACTGAGGATGGACAGCCCCTCCCCAGTCCACTCATGGCCCCTGGTCTGTCCAGTTAGAGGCAGCTTTCTCCCTTCAGCTCTGGGACATGAAGCTCTTTTGCCTCACAGTCCTGATTGGTCCCTGGCCAGCCTCAACCCTTGACGGGGGACGTGGGAGGCAGGGCCTGGCCCTGGCCACTGACTCCGGGGGCAGCACCCCCTGCAGGGATTCCTTTGATCTTAGTTCCCCAGCTCTCAAATCTGAGCCCTGGGCACTCACCCCTGAAAATATGCCTCTCCAAGCAACCACTGAGGATTTCCCGATCACAAAAGGTGGAGGAGTGTGAGAAGGGGCTGCAGCCCACACCCTCCCCTGCAGGGCAGGGGTCTGTGTCAGGACAAAGGGGTGGCCAGGGCCCAGGCCGGGCACCCACTTGGACTGGAGGCCCTGCGAGCCTCATAGAAGTGGTGGCTCATCACACTCTCGTCCCTGTCTCTGTTCTTCCTCCTCCTGCACCTCTGTCCTGACCTGGTGTCCTGCCACACATGGCCTTCCCTAGGGGAAAGCCCCTCCTCACCCCGTCTCCCTGCAGCCACCCAGGGCATGGGCGTCAAGACGAAACTGAAGGACTCAGGACAACCAGGCAGCTCCTACAGGATTCTTGATGGAGACTTCTGGGAAAGAAAATCAGGTCAAGGGGCTTACATTTGAGAGAAATCACTGGCTCTCAGAAAGAAGAAGTAGACCCAGCTTATGGGCTTCCCTTGCCCCATCTTTTCTGCCAGGAAAAAAGAAAGCACAGTTATGAACCTTTGTAGTTGTGTTAGAAGTGAGATACAATCTAAAGAGTTAGCATACCGAAAATAAGGGGTTTGCACAAATGACATCTGTGGGCTGGGGGTGGGGGTTTGGAACCCTGATGGTCCTGGGGAGCAGCCCCAGAGCTGTGCAGCTGTTCCTTGGAAATGTATCATCTAAAAATTCACAGGGGCTGCGAGGGCATCAGACCCAGCCACTGATTACTGAGCCTCCTGGGAACAGTGGAGCCGCCCATCCTGGGAACGTTCTCCTCTGAAGGCCACAGCCGGAGGCAGCCACAGCCGGAGGCAGCCACAGGTGGGAGCTGTGAAAGCACCAAGGGTTTGGGCTTCTGGACAGCACCACACGCCCACTCCAAGTGCACGTTCAAATCATGAACGGCAGCTCCTAAACACTGTCCGAGGTACACAGACAGGCAAACATACATGCACAAGCCAACACAGACTGTTTAAAAGGACACACACAGCAGATAAGTGCACACATGCATATGCACAGCTGCACACACAAGAGCCACTGGGACAGACAGACTCACCACAGCCACTGAGGATGGACAGATTCGTTTGTTTGTACATGTACAAACAAACATGTACATGTGCACACTCACACACACATAAAAGGAAACACACAAGCACCACATGTGCACATGACAGCATGTCCCTGTGCAAATAAATACTCAAATGGACACGAGCACCACTTAAGTGCACAAGCACACACAAGCATACACATGTATACACACAATTCCACACAACATCCTTTCTTTCATGAATGTCACTTCACCAGGACATGACCTCCTCCAACTTGCTTTAAAACACTATGTAAAAATACTTAGAATATCCTCCTTACAGAAGGCAATTGTCCTATTGATTAAAAGGAAATTAGATTGGATTATTTTGGGAGACATAATGTCCATCATCAGTTAAAATGTATGTTAAATTAATTCATTTGCTGGTTTCAGAACAGACAAATTAGGAGTCACTGGGGAAAATCCTGTTACAAATAGAATCTCTGTGATAGAAGATTGCCTTGTTCCTGCTACGGTGATCTCCCTGCCATCAACACTGCTTACGCACATTCAAAGAAAATGCACACACTGGTCTGATGTCACCGCACATGTTCTATTTTCACATTCATAATTTCATAAAGTTATCAGTTTCTGCTCCAAAGAGACAGGTCTCAGAAGCAGCAGGGTCACAGGTTTGCAGCAGAGCCCTTCAGAGGAGCTGGGGCGGTGGCTCTGCCTCCTGGCCTTCCGAAGCTCGAGGCACGTTATATCCCTATAGACCACGAACTGCCTGTTCATCATGCAGCATCTGAAATATAGATCCCATCATATGGGAGAAATGAAAAGAGAACCTGCCTCAGCTATTTTTAGCAGGTGGTTTGAATACTATAAATTTGGGGTGATCTGCACCCCTCCCTCCCTAGCCCTTCAATCTTGTCAGCTGGAAAATGGGTCTCTTTTTAACCCCTAATGGGTCTGATAGATGAAAGGTGGACTCATGAATTAGCGGTGCTGACAGCCCTGAGAAGCGGCAACAGCGGGGGGCCCCCTTTGTCCCGTCCACTATGACCTCCCGCGCCCTGTCTGTCTGTGGGAACCGGACCAGAAGAATGCAGGGGAGGAGTCAGCAAGCACAGAAGTGGCGGCCCTGCTCCTGGCCTCCTGGCCGGAGCAGAGCCGACATTCTTCTCGGCAAATATTCTGACATCACCCTGGCACACCTCCACCCGGTCTCTGACAGCTTTGTGCCGTGCAGAGAAGACAATGGCCCTGCTGCGGAAGGGAGGACAGAGTGTGCGAGAAGGAGGAGGCCCCGAGCTGGACCCTGCTTTGAGAGTAGGGAAGCAGAGGGGACCTCGGGAGGGAAGGGGGAGTTTCCTCTGCAGCAAGGCGGGGCAAGGCTCAAGGAGCATTTCAGGTTAAAGCAGAAGTGATCTGATGTTTCAGCTAACAACGTTCTCGTTCTCTGCCTTCCAGCTGGAGCCTCAGTTTGTTCAGCAGATTCATTCTATTTGTAATAGAAATTTCAAAGAAAATATTAAAAGCAATTAATGAAATATTCACCCCACTTAGAGAACACACCTCCTGGTTCTCAGGGTTCAGCACAGTGCCTGGCCCCTTCTAGGCCCTTCAGCCACGCCCTCACCGGGGAGGAAGGGCCAGCACACACAAGCAGGGAGTAATGTGCAAAAACACTGATTTTCAGAAAGGAGAAACTGCAGCACAGTGTGAATTTGTTTTGTGAAATTTCTACTTTTAAGAAAATGTTCTAACTTGAAATAACTCATTTGTGTGTTTGCATTCATTTATTTGGGATAGAAATTTTAAAACATCCCTGTCTGGGCAGAAGAATCCCAATGAAAAGTCTCAAATTAATAAATAGGAGCTTCAGATAATTTTATACAGATCCTAAAGATAACAAAAGGTCACGCTGTATTCTGACAGCAAAATGTCCTTTTCTTCCCATAAAACAAAAGGTATTTTAAAAAATTAACTATATGTCACTTTACTTTAAAAATAAAATGGCTTCAGCCCTGGATTCCCAAGCACTACAATCACATCTCCAGTGCCGAGGTGGATAATGGGTGATTAACATGCAGCTCGTACTGGGAATGGTTAAAAGATCCTTGGAGCTGCCTGGGGAAAGTCGCTGCACTTCAAGAGCTGGCAAGTTCTGTTTGGTGAGCACGCTTTGTGTTGCTAATACATAGCACAAAGCTAGCCTGCTTTCAGGTACAATTTAGAGAGAAATTGAGTTACAAAAGACACCGAGGCTTCTTCCAGATGTCTGCCTGAGGAGCAGGACTCATCTGACAGATTCCCGATTCACATTTTTATTTTGTACGAGAAGGGAAAAGCAGGTTTTAATAAAATTTCTGTGGGTAAATACTTTTAAAACTAAAAACATTATTCCCCAAACATTGTCAATGTTCTCACTACACTCCTCGTCTACAACGGTGGTATTTAAGGCTTTGTTCCATTACTTATAACTTGTCACAAAAAGAAAAAGGCAGTGAGCTTAGTTTTATGTAGGAGAAAGGCAATTATCTTACATAGTTTCCAAAAAAACTCTAAAGTAATCTTTAAAAGTTTGTGCCTTGTTTTATAAAACTTAAAATATAAAATACCGGAGTAAATTATTCTTTAACCAAACTTATTTTTAGAAGGTTTTGAAAATATATGATCATAACATTTTCCCTTTTTTTCAAAAAGGATTCAGGAATTGCATTCCTCCACCTGGAATTTTTTAAAACTTCAAACTCAGGGGACGCTGCAGACACAATTGTGCTATCAATGCTCTTTCTTTCACCAGAGGTAATTTCTTGGGCTTACTATTAAAAAGACTGGAAATGCTGAATGAAGCCCCCGCCCACCAGCCCTCCCTGAAGTGGTGCTGCCAAAGGTTCTCGCTGTTTACGGGTCAGCTTTCTAAGTGGAATCTACTAGAATTTCAGTCTTCCTCGCTGCTATCCCTATACAGAAAGCAGCAATGGAGAAAAATAGAAAAGAAAAGGAAGTAATAAAATTGAACAGACTAGGTGGATCTACTTATTTTCATGATCAGCACTGATGCGAGAAGGAAGGAGCAGCCCCACAGGGCCAGGTGCTGCGGTCTCCCCTGGAACAGGTCTCTCCACCCTCCGAGGCACACGCGGTGGTCACACGGTTCACCCCATGGCTGATTTCTTAAACTGGCAGGGTCATCTCTCGGTTGTATAGGGGACAGGGCTTGAGCTGTCTTCTCAAAGATAGCAGAAACCTGCATAGACAAAGCCCCGAGATCTAGCTTACGGCTAATGGCTAGGAAGGAGGAATCTGGAGGGCTGTCAAGTGTGTTGGGGAACACGCCGCCGAGAGGGGCAGGGAACCCCTGGACCTCTTGCTGGTTAATCTACTTTTGTGTCAACTTTTCACTGGTAAGATGGTCGTACCCAGGTCTACAGCATCGCCTCTTAAAGGTCTATCAACCCCACAGATTCTCCCAAGTATTATATTCAGGTAGATGACAGAGATTCAGAGACACTGAGATCTTTGTCTATTTTTTCTTTTTATTTAAATGAAGTGAATTGTTCATTTTAAGGGCTTTTTCCATCTTGGAAATGCCTCTTGCTTTTTACCACCTACCCAACTTCCCCCAGTCAGTGCAGAACAAAGCAGGACCAGGTACAAAAGAGAGTAGCTGGGGAGAGGAGGAGGTGGGGCGAGGGTCAGGCAGGCCCGGGAGGAGGGGACAGGGCTGACAGGCAGAGGCCACACCAGCTCAGTGCAGGCCAGGGCCTGTGTCTTTAGGCAGTCGCCTCAGCCCTCCCGCTTTCTGTGTCTCTGGGCTAAAGTTTGTGCAAAGGGGACTGGGTTAAATTTGGGAGCATCTGAAATGAACAAAAAGTATCTTGAAATGGGAAAAGGGAAGTTGTGCCTAAATGAATTTTTAAGTGTCATTGGGTCACATTTGAAGAAGTTTTAAGTTCTGGAGAGGAATTCTTACTGTGAACGTGCGTAGGTCCCAGGGATGACCAGGGCCCGGAGGAGTCCCTGCGCGGGGTCAGAGCACGCCAAGCTCTTGTCTGGTGCACACCACTTGAGGAGCTGGTGCTTACCAGGGCTCAACTCTCCCCTTCCGGCAGGGGTCCTCAAACTAAGGCCTGAGGGCCACATTCGGCAGTGTGGTTGTATTTGTTCCCGTTTTGTTTGTTTACTTCAAAATAAGATATGCGCAGTGTGAATAGGAATTTATTCATAGTTTTGGTTTTTTCTTAAACTATAGTCTGGCCCTCCAATGGTCTGAGGGACAGTGAACTGGCCCCCTGTTTAAAAAGTTTGAGGACCCCTGCCAAGGCATTTCCACCTGTTATGTCCTTTCACAGGGGAACTGTGTCCCTCCAGAACTCACATGTTGCAGACCAAACCCCAGCTGCTCAGAGTGTGGCAACACAGTGGCGCCCTGGAACCCTCGGGGGATTGGTTCCAGGACCTCCCTCAAATAACAAAACTGGCAGGCGCTCATGTCCCTGACATACACCGGCGCGGCATTTGCATATAATCTGCACGCATCCTCCCCACACTTTGAATTGCGTCTAGATTAATTATAATTCCTAATACAAACGGAATACTGGGTAAACAGTGAGATTGTTTTGATTTTTTGATTTGTATTATTTTTATTGTTGTTGTTTCAGTATTTTCTATCTGCAGTTGGTTGAATTTATGGACAGGGAGCCTGTAGGTAAGGAGGTCCAGCTGTCCCTGGGGATAGGCCCACAGCAGATCTGGCCAGTTGGGAGGGAGGCCAAGGGGAGGAGGCTGAGCCCTAACACAGTATGGCTGCTGTCCTTACATAGCAGGAGGTGTGGACACAAAGAAAACCACCTGAGGAAGGGTGCAGAGACTGACATGATGCCTCTGACAGCCCGGGAAGAGAGGCCTGGGACACATCCCGCAGAGCCCTCCCAGGGAGCTGGCCCAGCCCACACCTCGGTCTGGTTTGTGGGGCCCAGCTCTGCAGGGCTGAAGTTCCTGTGCTGAAGCTGCTCCGTGTGCTACAGTAGCCTCAGGAAACCCATGCACCCTACGTCTCCTGAGAGCATAAAATTAGTTTACACTTCTCAAAGGCGGTGGTTACTCACGACAGCACCTCTGAACACATGGGCACAGCAGGTTCCACTTTGAAATCATGAGCGTTTCTGTGAGGGGACATTTCAGGTTCCAGGACAGGTACGAGCCTCATTGTGTGGGGTTGGGTCACCCACCTTACCCAAGCTCCTGGGGTGACATCGCTCTTCTATAACCTGGACAGGGGCAGCCCATTGCCATTTCTACTCTTCTTTCTTATTTTAGTGAAGCAAATTACTGACTAAGGGCCTAAGCACACAGGGATGGATGCACTCAGCCAACTCCCAGGAACCTCTCCAGAGAGGCAGCCTCAGGCTGTGGGCGGCACTGCTCTGGCCAGAGAAGACACGCCCCACATACCTTCAACTCTGAGTTCCTCCCCAAGGGACAGCGCCCTTAATTCATAGATTAAAAAGTTGATGGACTGTCATAGAAGGTGGCCATCCCTTGGGAACAGCCAGTGTGCGTGACCAGGCAAGTGAGCAGGTATGCAAGGCAGTGAGGTGAGCTGACAGGCCCCCTGGCCGCCTAGCCCAAGACTGTGATGGAGCCAGGGCAGCCTTGGGGCCTACTTTTTGCTGCAAGGGAAATGAAGGTAGGAAGGTGGAGATACGCCAGCAGATACCCATCCCACATGCAGAGTCACCTCTTGTCCTACGCTCTGAACTCCGCACACTGGCTCCTCCATGTAGGCCACTCCTTGTGGGGTTAGGGATGTTAAAGCACAAACAGTCTGGTAGCATCATAGGCAGACTTTGCTCAGGCCCCCCACGAGAGGGCAGGGATGCTACAGTGAGATGAAGCTGGGCTCAGCTCCAAATCACGGGCACATGGGCAGCCCAGGGGTGGGGGCACAGTAGTGGGTGGAAAATCATGAGGAGACGAGGGGAAGGGGAAGCAGGCGCTTTGCTAAACTGGATTTTGTGAGGAAGTGCACAGATGGGCCCTGGAGAGGCTCAGGAGCCAGCTAAGGTTTGGTCAAGCAAAGAACCTTTGTTAGCTGGACGTCCTGCCACACTCCTGGGGGAGCCCCAGCCGGTCAAGAGGAAAGTGGCGCTGTAAGTTCACTCCCCATCTATCACGGTGGGGGTCACAGGAGCCCCAGAGGCCATGAGAGGTGGACCTTAATGTGGGGACTAAGCCAGGAGCCTCAAGCCTTTGGGAGCCTGTCCTAGGCCCTGACACTCAAGGGAGCAGAGATGTCCAGGTGGATAAGAGGGGCCACAGTGGGAGGCAGACACCTTCCCCTTACGTGAGGATCTGGAAACAGATGCTGACCAGGCATTTCATCTTGGCCAGCACCCAAGAGCCTGCCCCTCAGACCATTTCAGACACGAACTTGAGACAGTTATCACTGTACAGTCACGCGTTTCAACTCTCCTCCCAATGCCGCTCCAAATCCTTCTGGACTGTTTTGAAGATTCTCACACATCCTATTATCCCAGCCATAAATATTACAGCTTATTAGTATGTGCAGTGTCTCTGTAAAGGAAAAGGACTCCACACACCACACACTCTCACACTCACACTCTCACACTCACTCACACACACATCCACACATCCTACACACACACACATTCACACATTTCTACACTCTTACACACACATCACACACTCCACTCACACACTCTCACACACTCACACACTCTTACATACCCTCACACACATTCTCAAACTCTTGCACATGCACACTCACACTTTCATGCTCTTACATTCACACCCACTCTCACGCACACTCACACCCACATCTTCTTGCACACATACAGCCTCGGAAGTATAATACTAACACCAACAGCATTAAAAACAAGGTTTACAGTTCTTTTTGCCCTTAAAATATATCCGTTAAATTACTGAGTTTTAAAGTCACTTGGAAGAGAGCCCCTGTGTGTGGTTATGTTGCTAACTTGATACATAAGCATGTTCATTTGTTTCATTTCGTTTTGATATTAGGAATTTTTAAGTTGAATTTTGTTTTATAATTATGCACAATATTTGCATAGCTCCAAAGTCAAATCTATAAAGAGAGCCGCTGAAGGCTTTGGCAGGCAGGGTCCCAAGGGCACCCTCTGCGCATGCAGGGCACCTGCAGGACCTGGGGTTGGGGACCCTGAGGCTGTGCAGGGTCCTTGCCCTGCCTATCACCCAAGGCACTAGGAGAGAAGTCACACTGCTATTCCTCACCTCTCCTTCCTCCTCCTCCAATCCCCCACAAGTAACCATTTTTAAAATCTATTTTATAGTTCCATCTTTTCATCGTGTCCTTAATATAAGGCAAATATATCTATGTATGTGAGACAAATCTGCGTGGCCCTTTGTGAAAACTGCAGGACTGCACACACCCCAACGGTGTTAGCCCCAAGCAGCGGCCACTGTGGCAAAGCTGTGAATGAACACTGTCTACTCAACAGGCCCTTAGGGGTGAATTTGGGGGTCGTTGACAGTTGGGGTGCCTTTTCTTCTTTTTGGTTTTTGCTATTGAGAACAGTGCTACAAAAACAACCTATCTTTCTCAGAGAAAGGACACATGATTTCCTCAATCGTGCCTAACTTTCTAGCATTTGCACCATCTCACCACCAGCAGCGGGTGAGAGTAAATTTTCACTCCACAGCTTTACCAACAGAGTATGTTCTAGGTGTTTGGATTTTTATCTGATAGATAAGAAATGAGACCTTAATCTAAATATTTAACGAATGGGTGGTAAACATTTCAAAAGAGCCATATAGGATCTCTGGCTTGGTTGGAGGGCAAGAAGGTGAATTGAACTTGCACAAAAAGTGAAGTTTAATGCATAGTACACGTAACAGATTCTTTGAATGAATGAGGGAATGAATATTGGAGTTAAAATACGGCTGTTGCAATTAGAATCAGTAAGAGCTGTGCCTGCTGGTTGCAGGTGTGAGCAGGCCCTCGTCAGTCTGCAGGCGAAGCTGGGGCTGTACCTCCAGTCCAGGCTCAGGAGAGGCAGCTGACAGGGTGGTGCCTGTGGCTCAAAGGGTAGGGCTCTGGCCCCATATGCCAGAGGTGGTGGGTTCAAACCCAGCCCCTGCCAAAACTGAAAAACAAAAAATGAAAGGAAAGGCAGCTGTGCACACCACCACCCTGACCATCCCTTCTTTTTCTAAGTTCTATTTTATTTTTAACTGACATGTAAATACACAGATTTGCAGGGTACAATGTACTATTTGTATCCATGTACATGTTGTGTAGTGATTAAGTTAGGGTAAATAACTTATCCATCCTCAAACATTTATTATTTCTTTCTGCTGAGAATATTCAAAATTCTCTCTCCTAGTTATTTTGTAATATACACTCCAATATTGCTAACTATAGTCATTCTACTGTGCAGGAGATGCGTGGTTGAAAAGAGGGGCTCTATATACACAGTGCAATAATATTTAGCCATAAAAAGAATGAAATCCTGTTATTTGTAGCAATGTGGTGAAGCTAGAGGACATGTTAAGTGAAATAGTCCCCTTCCCCTTCTAATTCACACGTCTCACTGGGGACACACCTGCTCTGACTCCTGAGTTAATAGGTAGTTTTCTGAATCTTCTTAGATTATGCTTATGGGGAAGGGGGACTGTTAAAAAATTAAGGAAATGGTGTGGAGCTGTGATTTTTCATCCTCTATTTCTTTCATGGAAAATAACATGACTATTAAATGGGTTCTTGGAAATCTTTTTCATGCCTGAGACTTGGATTTGACAAGTGCTATCCTTAGAAAGTGATTTTCTTCTCAGAAGTAGTTTCAAAGGGAAGAAATTGGACCAAACCACCTCCTCACTGGCTGTGTGGCCGGACTTCCTACCTGGTACCCCCACCAAGGATGCAGCACCATCCCCACCCCAGGGGGAATCACCTCACTGGGCACGTCCCTGGCCAGAGAACAGTGCAGGAAATAGCTGCTGAGGTGTGAACGTGGCTCAGGTCCGAAGCACCTTCCAGGACCCTGTCACCTCTCAGTGTATGGCTCACACAGATTTGGTGCAGGGGAAGCTGAAAATGCTTTTATCCTGTTGTTTGAAACGAGGTGACATTTTTCTACCATAAGTGGCCATCACTGGGCAAGCCGAGGGGAAGGCTCTGATGCCTCTGGGCAGCGGCACAGAGCAGGTGCAGAAAACACTGACTGGGGCGAGATTAGTTCTCAGGCCTCATCTGTCAGCCACTGTCCCTGCAGACGTGGGAGTGTCACCCTCCAATGGCCTTTACCCTGGCAGGTTGAGTCCAGCCCACACCCCATACTTGCCTGACCCACTGCAAGCAGCATGGTGAAGAAGCCGTCCTGCCCTGGTACCCCCACCAACACCATGTGGGGTTTCGAAGGACTTTGGGGACACACTGCTATGGTGGGTGGTGGGCTGGACTCAACCAGCTCCTTGGGTCTGCGGCCAGCCCATCAGTTAGCTGCCGGCTATTAGGCACACACATGGCCCTTTCACAGCTGCAGCGGAGGAGGGTGGAGCGGCAGCAGGGGATTGTGAGGAGGGGCCACTTATACACTGTGAAGGCAACTGCCTGGGCACAGCTAACCCACAGTGACCTGCAGGGGCCGCAGCCAAGGACGGTGGGGGCTGCAGCGGAGGAGGGTGGAGTGGCAGCAGAGGAGGGCGGGTTCTCCTCTGTCCCCACCATTCTCTTCCTCCTCCCAGCAGGGACCTGCATGGAGCCCCCGGGTGGGGTGGGGTGGGGGTCAGCTTGCTGTGCTCTGTGCAGAAGATGGGCACAGGTGCTTCTTCCTCAGCTCCACAGGGACACATAAAGTGCTGAGGAAGGTCCCTACTGCAGTCTTCCTCCCAGATTCTAGATGAAGCAACATGGAAGGGTGTCTGTGTCTGAGAAGGGGCTCTGGGGTCCGCCTGGGCTGAGGTCTGCCTGGGCTCTGCACTGCTGGACTATGGTGGGCTTCCTCTCGTTGGGAGGCGTGTGGTCTCCACTCTACAGCCCAGGACACTGAAGCCCAGGGGACCAGCGCACGGACCCAATTGCACAGACAGAGCTTAGGCCCAGGTCTGACTCCCGCAGCCGTGGTCTGGAGGTCCTTCCCCAGTACACATCTGACCCAGATATACACCCACCTCGCACAAACCACCACCACCGCCTAACCCCTCACAGCACATCCTCAAACTTCCCCGGAGTTTAGCTTCACTGCATGCCCCTGAGTCAGGTGAAGGATAAGGCCACATTTCCCCACGGCTGAAGCCTGGGAGATGGCCCTCAGGGAGCCCCTCCTCACAATCCCCTGCACATCAACAGTGTTTTCACATAATTGTGAAGCAATTCTCTATCTGCTGGGCACAGCAAGCTGACCCCCACCCCACCCCACCCTGGGGCTCCATGCAGGTCCCTGCTGGGAGGAGGAAGAGAATGGTGGGGACAGAGGAGAACCCGCCCTCCTCTGCTGTCGCTCCACCCTCCTCCGCTGCAGCCCCCACTGTCCTTGGCTGCGGCCCCTGCAGGTCACTGTGGGTTAGCTGTGCCCAGGCAGTTGCCTTCACAATGTATAAGTGGAACCTCACGTTCAGGCTGATGTGACAAATTTGTTTATTTCAGGACAGCATCTAAAGTTTCACTATGGACCTCGTCCAGCCTCCAAGGACCTGAAGGGCCACATGAGGAAAGGAGCTCCTACCTCCAAAGTCGGTGGCTGCAGAGGGCATGTGAGGGGCCGGCTCCAGCCCTGGGAGCTGGGAGCTCCAGTCCTGCTGCAGGCACAGGGGCACTGCATTCTGCGGTGGAGAACACGGGCCTGGAGGGATCCACCACAAGGTCTTGGGCCCTGCAGGTGTCTCAAAGGACGGACGGAACCCCAGGTGGGAAAGGGCAGTGCCCACCAATAAACAGGTATGAGAAAGTTCACACACGGTATGGAGCAGGCCGTGTCTGGAGACAGAAAGTGACAGGTGAAGAAGCTTATGCTTGGCCTCCCAGATTAAGTAGCCACTGACAGTGTGCGGCCAGTCAGCAAATACAAATGATTTTAGGAGAAATATCTGGGGCTATTGGGGTCTTATGTCATGACTTTTTACATTAAAAAATTAGGAACAAAAAGTAATAGGTGTCCTTTAATAATATTGGTGAAAATATAGGAAAGTTATGCACAGAAAAGTTACCCGTGATGGTGTTACTTTCAAAGTATCACGGTTCACCAGCCACTGCAGGGCAGGGTAGGGAGGGAGGTGGAAGAGGCAGGGAGATCATCAAAAACGCCCCCAGTGTGGAAGCACAATTAACCACTGATAAATTGTCTTTTTGTGGACACTTCGCCTCCCAAAGTTAATTGCTCAGCCAAATGATCTTGTCAAAATTATATGATTAGAAAATAAAAATGATTCATAAAAGTGTATGAGTGCCCAAATCTTGCATCTTATATTGAAAAACAAGTCCAGCCAACTCTCTCAGTACTTCTGACACCGTGGGAGGTGTCAGGGAGTGCAGGCGTCAACTCACTGGAAACAGAGCAAACAGGAGAAGAATGGGGCGGACTGGAGATTCCCGCTCCTTCTCTAGTCACTGGTCAAGACTCAGGCTTAGCCTGGAGAGAGCGATGGCCACAGGGGATTCTCTGTCCTGCCTTCACTGACAACATGGTGACACAGACGAAAATGCTGAGGGACAAGTGGCACTGAGAAGAGACACCAAGTGCAAAGCATCATTTCCATTGCTTAGAAAATAAAGTTGTTAGCAAGGAGAGGACAGTCACAACTGCTGTTTCCTGACTCAGGTCGACATGTGTGAGGTTCTGTTCTCGGGAACCCAGGACGGCAGGTGAAATGGAGACTCCAGCAGAAGAGAGAAGAGCCTCCTGCCACGGATGTGTGTGCACCCGTGTGCGACCGTGTGTGCGTGCATGTGTGCGACCATGCGTGCCTCCATGTGTGCAACCGTGTGTGCACCTGTGTCTGTCTACATGTGTGCAGCCATGTGTGCATCTGTGTGTCTGCATGTGTGCAACCATGTGTGCACCTGTGTGTGTCTGCATGTGTGCGACCATGTGTGCACCTGTGTGTCTGCATGCGTGTGCCTGTGTGTGCACCTATGTGTGTCTGCCCATGTGCACCTGTGTGTCTGCATGTATGTGCCTGCATGTGTGCGACTGTGCACCTGTGTGTGTCTGCATGCGTGTGCCCATGTGTGCACCTCTGTGCCTGCATGTGTGCAACTATGTGTACACCTGTGTGTGTCTGCATGAGTGTGCCCATGTGTGCCTGTGTGTGCCTGTATGCATGCGCCCATGTGTGCATCTGTGTGTGTCTGCATGCGTGTGCCTGTGTCTGCATGTGTGCGCCCGTGTGTGCCTGTGTGTCTGCATGTGTGCACCATGTGTACCTGTGTGTGCCTGCATGCGTGCGCCTGTGTGTGCACCTGTGTGTGCCTATATGTGTGCACCTGTGTGTGCACCTGTGTGTGCCTGCATGCATGTGCCTGTGTGTGCGCCTGTGTGTGTACCTGTGTGTGTCTGTGTGTGTGTGCCTGTGTGTGCACCTGTGTGTGTCTTCATGTGTGCACCCATTTGTGTACCTGTGCTGCATGTGTGTGCCTGTGTGTGCATATGTTTGTTCGTGTGCATGTGTGTACACACGTGTGTAAGTGTGCACTTATGTGTGTGTGCACCTGTGTGTGAGTGTGTGCATCCACCTGTGTCTGGGCACCCGGACAGTGTGAGTACAATGGATGGATTTATCTTGAAAACCAGTAATTCCCACAGTAACAGACACATACAACACACCAAATTATGGAAATCTAGACCTCCATGACATTTTTGTCATTGTCATTAATCTTGTCAGCCAGGGCTTCATCTGACCAGGGTGACATTCTCACAGAGTCTCCAACATGGTTAAAAATTTCTAGTTCCATTTACTTAGTTGACTGGTTCTTAATCCCAACTGAGTCTCCACATTTGACTCAAACCTGAGCTTTAGAGAATATTAAAATACAACCATGTGCAAAATATATATTTTGGAGGTGGGAGTTATTTTAGGAATAAAAAGTGCCTGCACTTAAAACAACTTATTAAATTATAATATAAATACAAAGAACAATTATCTGTCATTTTTCATATTCATCAGTTTTCTTCTCTGAGCAGCAAAGACACACAAAAACTAGAAGCCCCTCCTCCCACCAGCTGGGAGCACGATGCCCTCCCCAGATGGGAGCAATGCTGGGGTAGCTGCTTCTTCCCCTTCCCACGCCGGGTCCCCATTTCTCCATGTTTAAAATGTACAGAACCCTCTATACATTGAGATTGTTGCCAAAGAAAATCTCAGCACTAGTTCTCAAATGCAAACGTAACTGCATGTAGATGCTGCCGACAGGGCTCTGAGCACGGCCACGGCCACAGCCACGGCTACGGTGCCTGGGCAGGCTCACCACCTTCCCAGATGTGTCTGCGGGTGGTAGAAAGTCCATTCTCAAAGGTGACTGCTCAAAACCCTGACCTCATTGAGCCAGAACAAGAAAATTTGGAATGTCTTCTGTGTGACTTAAAAGAAAAATTGCCATCCAAACTGGTGGTGGTGGGGTATTTAAAACAATAAGACAAGGATGACAGAGAGAGAGGGAGGGAAGGAGAGAGAGCGGCAGGGATTGAGGAAGGACAAAGGGTCATCACGTGAGCTGCGACTTCTCTGCATCCTTCTAAAGACCCACTGGGGTGGGATCCACTGTGGCTACTTACTTCATCTCTAAAACAATAAAGGGCCCATGTGTCAGGAGCTGGTCAGCTCATCCTGGCAGGAGTGACATCACCTAAGATACGGACATTGTCCCTCTCAGTGAAATCACAGCTAGGGTAACTCCCAGGACAATTAAAAGCACCACTAATTTGGTTTCTCAGCAGAAGGAGAAAAAAAAGAAAGCTAGCTTAGAAACACATCCTCCCCACCTCCTCTCTCCTCCCTTGTCCTCTGGTGATATTTTTGTTGAAAATCATAAGAAACAATTGTCTCCCTTTCCCTTTCCATCATCACAGCGGCCCCAGAAGGAGGCAAGTTTTCCCTGATTCTGGGTCCTTCCTTTTCACAAATCATTAAAGGATGATTTAAGGAATGTATCTTTTCTTGAAGGATGGTTTTTCATTTTTGTTACAGGGAAATATTGTTGCGTTTTCCCTAAATTTGAACAAGATTTGCAACTGGGAAACATGCACCTATCCACCATCGTATTAGCATTCATAATTATCACCAGTAATTGTTACAACCGTTTTCTAACAATTACACTTTCAACAACAGAATCTGGGAAAGTGCCATTCAGTGTGGAGTTTTCATTTAACAAGCCTGGCCAAGCATGAGCAGAAATGAAAAACAGAGAATACTAAATAAATATCTAAATGCAGACAAAATCCTAAGACAAAGTCATTATTTCCCAGTTCAAATCAAATTTTTAAACATTTTGCCTCCTTTATGTCTTCCCGAGAGTTTTATGTAACAAACTTTCAGTGTCACGACTAATGGCGGCCTCAGAGGATCCTCTCAGAGCCACACGCGCCGCCCCGTCAGGAGACATTATGCAGAAGGCAGCGGTGATGGGGCTTGGCCACCCGCTGTGCGGATGCCTATCAGAGCTTCTTTTAAGGCCCTTTCTCAATTGTCAGCAAAGTATTTTTTAAGGTTAAAAGGTGTAAAATTATTCTGAAATGCTTTTCTGACCTGTCGCCTATCACTGCAAAGAGCTATAGTTCATTTTTTTTCTAAAATTGTATTTTTTGAAATGCAGTAATATTATAAGAATACGCTTTATATGAGGAAAATAGTCTCCTGAAATGTGCATGGTGTTTTCTGCATGCCTTCTTCTCCAATGACTGCAATATCCATCATTGTTTTATTCTTAGAATAATTTCTGATGCAATTTTTCTTACCCCAAGCCTCCATTTCTGTGGTAAAATTAATATAAATGACCATTACTTCTTGCATCTTGTTTTTTTTTTCTTTCTTTCTTTTTGTTCACTATTCCTGTTAAGAGTGGTTGCTTCATATTCCATAATGTCAACGTCAAATTCACCACTGTCATGAGGTATAATCTCATTATTCAGAGGCGCGCAAGGCCGACAAGCCGTCATTCTCCGCCTTACATTTGTGTGTTGATTGAAGCCACACTGCAGGTCGGTGGGAACCAGCAGCAGTCTTGGAGCCTCTCGGCTTGTCTGCTGCCACGACTCTCTAGGAACGCTAGGCCAGGGAAGTGGCAAGCTAAGCAAATCATTCAAGGTCCATAATCCTGTAATTTTAGATCTTAGGCCTATCAGGCCCAGAACTCCTGTTTTCCATAGTGTGAAATTTCCAATTCGTCTTGAGTGTGCTCACTGAAACATCTGGCAGATGTCGGAATCTACTGTGGAGACCCAGATGTAAGGAAAGTCAATGGAGCTTAGCAGGCCTCCCCACTCCTCTCACAGCAGAGTGAAGCCTACACCAGGACCCTGGGGCTGCCCGTGACAGGACGCCCTGAGTGTATCTGCACATGTGGGCACATCAGATGATCCATCAGACTGTGCTCCCTGTTGTTTTAATTTTACACAGCTTCTGCAAAGCTAGTCTTTCTTCCTAGCCTACTCCTCCTCAGGGCTAGGGAGGGCGTGCTCTCTGTGGACTTGTAAAGTGAGCCGTTAGTGCGGCATGGCCATTCAGGGAATTGTCGGTAGACTCTGCCATGCTTTCCCAGGTGGATGAGGCTATTGGCTTCCAGATTTATTTCTGGTCATAAGGGATTATGAGTTTATTCCCACTTACTTGTTAATAGTGTAAAAGGACTACTTTGTATTTTGCAGAAAAGCAACAGATAAAGTTCACCTTTGGAGTGAATCTAAGGCACTTTAAAAGCCCTGAATTCCCAGGCCAGAGACAGAGGAACAGGGTTCAAGGCACTCCATGCACAGCAGATTTTCTTTTCCTTTAGCCTCTGTCCTCCTTTTTCTGATATGCTCACAGGAGAGGAAAATAATCCCCCCCTTTCTATGTTCCGTTCTTTAACTTCTCTGTCATTCATCTTCCCACCGTAGGAACAGGTATGTGAATGAAATTCGTGCTGCCACATTGAAGGGGGTCGTGGGAGACTCTACAGGTATCAGGTGTGAGATGGCAAGAGATGCTGTGAGTCAGGCCAGCACCGCCCGGCCCAGAGGACACCGTGGGCTCAGCATCACCACCATGCTGAGGCAGGTTTACCAAGACACTGCACAGATGCTGCTTGAGCTCACGTGTTCATCCTGACCCAGGCTGTGTGCACACCACCATGTGTGTCTACAACTCATAAAAGGAGGGTGCAGCAGCCACAACCAACAGCATTCTGCCTCTTACCCCAGAGGCCCCTGTCCCTTGTCACCTCCCCTGTGTCAGGTGGGGACAGGCAGCTGCTGGTGCGTCTTGGCCCAGCCGCAGGGAGGCTGCATCAGGGATCCACATCACTTAGGCTGGCAGATATTCCTGGGAGGTCCATGATAAATCCCTTGGTGCATTGAGGACAGATGGTATGATGTGTCAGCAATTCAAGGAATAGTTGAAAATTTTAAATTACCTGAAATCTTGCAGCTCCTTCATGAAAGAAACTTGGTAGATGTTCTCCCCAAATTTACTAACAATCTTTAAGAAAATTAGAGGAAATTCCAAACCAAAAGAAAGTTTTCTAAATGATAAATCATTCAAAATAAATTTAGACCAACCTGCAAGAATAAAAATGGTTTATATTCCTGTTCTCCCCCCCAAAATGTCAGAGCCGGCAGCATCAGAGAGCTCTGCACACGCTCAGCTCTCCCCGTCTGGTGGTGCCAGGAGCTGTGCCCGTGTTTTCACATTTAGAAACTGCTGTGATACCTCCTCTCACCTGAACTACTCATGTTTGTACCTACTTAAGCCTAACTTTCCATTGTTTTCCTGAAAAGTGTCTTTGAACTGTGGAAACTTCAGCTCTCCTATCTGGATCTGCCCCACTGACGCAAACCAGTTTTATAGCCCAAGACGGTACTTTTAATGTCACTTTAAAGCCCTTCTCTTCCTTCTGTTGGTGACCACAGAGGAGATTTTGCTCTTGCCTGTGCTCAGTTGGAGTCTCACTCAGTTTGGGGAGTTGTCCACAGCACAGACACATGGCCGCCATTCTGAAGGAAAACAAACACAACCTCTCCATCTTGTTAAAAACCATCACCAAATTTTGCCAATAATACAAATTATTTATCTGCACAATTCAGAGACTTTACACCAGTCTTGACAGGTAACTGCCCATTACCTCCCCAGCAACACACATGTGTGTGTATTTGTGTGTCTGTACGAGTATATGTGTTTGTGCGTATGTCTGCACA
Organism: Loris lydekkerianus; assembly: GCA_963574355.1. Taxonomy (NCBI): domain Eukaryota; kingdom Metazoa; phylum Chordata; class Mammalia; order Primates; family Lorisidae; genus Loris; species Loris lydekkerianus. The sequence continues at coordinate 25,800 of CAUYPK010033734.1, forward strand.
TGCTTTGTGTATATGTGTATTTTTGTGCTCGTATTTCTGCATGTGTTTCTGTGTATGTATCTGTGTGTATATGTATCTGCACGTGTGTGTGTACATGTTTAGGTGTGTATGGGCATGTGTGTGCTTGCATGTATGTGTGTCTCTCTGTGTGTACTTATATGTGTATGTGTTTGCACATGTTGTGTTTGTATGTGTGTATGTAGATGTCTTTGTGTGTATATGTGTCTGTATTGTATACTGTGTGTACATAGTGTGCACCTGTGTATGTATGTGTACGTATCTGTGTGTGGCTTTGTCTTGGACTCACAATTCACATTCATTAATTAAACCCTGACCGTGTGCTGGTCTCTTAACACATCAGGTTGTTGCTTCCAATTCTGACAGAACAATAGAATCAGAAAAAGACACTAAAGTTGGTATACATGACCAGGTCTCCTGATCCCCTGGCAATGTGACCTTGAGTAATTCACTTCCCTCCAGTTTCCTAACGTATAAAGTGAGAACAGTATTTCTTTTCTCACAGTATAAGTTTTAGTTATTATGAGACATGTCTGAAACACTTAGTCAAGTGCCATCTGCTGCCCACTGTTAGGGTGTTATCTGTGTCTGAGATCCTGAAAACGTGTGTCTTTTGTGTTGAAATCTATGTGAGGACAGAAGCATGACATCTGAAACCAGACCTAGATATGTCTGCACACTGTGTCATCCAGTTATGTCATTTCAGGTTTCTATTTCCTCCTTTGTAAAATGAGAATAAATAGAGTCTACTTCATATGGTGGTTGTGAGAACTTAATAGGATATTTTACACAAAGTGTCCAGCACAAAGCCTGGTGCACAGCAATTACTAAGGAGAGCCAGTTAAAATTCCTCTTGTTAATTAAGCTCATGAGCATTTGGAATCACAGTACTACATCACTATTCTCCTCTACTGGAAAAAATTTAAAACTAAAAATTCAATCAACAAACATTTACTGAAAACTTACTATGTGCTTGGGTGATATAAGGAAGCACACTGTGAATGGATCCTGCCATGGAGTGATATAGAGAGACATATGAATGGATCCTGTCATGGGGTGATGCCAGAAGGCATGCTCTGATTGGATGGTATCATGAGGTGATCCCAGACGACATACTCTGATTGGATTCTGCCATGGGATGATACTAGATGTACTCTGATTGGATCTTGCCATGGGGTGATATAAGGAGGCATACTCTGATTGGATCCTGCCATAAGGTGATTCGAGGAGGCTTGTTCTGATTGGATACTGCCATGGGGTGATGGCTGGGCCTTATCTGATTGGATTCTGGATCCTGCCATGCGGTATCTGCTTCTTGATTCAGTCCCCACTACCCTAAGCACTAGCCTACCCTTGGTTGTGTGCTGGGTTCATGTGTGTATGCTCAGCCTGCATGACCTTCAACCTGGGTGTCCATGGCAACAGGCTCACCTCTTTGTAGAAGAAGCTGAGCATAAAGTGTTTATGGGACCATCTCGTCCTAAGGAGCCACTACCTCAGAGCAACCTGCAACAATACCTGAGGTGAAACTTTTTGATAATAAGAAACATAATTTTAAGCAAAAATGTTTATTTTGTAGTATCTTGATAAAACATACAGAAGGTGCCAAAAAATGTATTTAAGAAAGGTAAAAACTTCATGAAATTATAATACTCAAGCACACATGGGGAACAAAAGATGAACACAAGTCACGTTGAGCACCTCTGGTAATTGCGGAAGTCAAACATGACTTGAGTATTACAAATTCAATACAGATTTTTCCTTTTTTAAAATGTGTATACTTTTTTTTTTTTTTGGCACCCTCTGAATGTAACAAGTACAACTCTGGGTTATTTCTTAGAACAACAAAATCAATCATATACACACCTTTCTGTGTCCATTTTGTGACAAAATTACTCAGCAGCACATATGATAAATGATGCCCTTTGGGTAGGATTCTTGCCTCCCTTGGAAAGGAGGCTGCTCTACTGTCACCTCCCACACACATATCCTCAGGAAGCAGGTGCTCACTGGCCCAGTCCTCCCGCCAGCTGACCTTTCCTAGCTCAGTTCACCTCTGCTTGGGCCACCAGTGGCTAATCACTCTAGAAGCATCATTGACCTCAAAAAATTCTCCAACTTCTTCAGGGGCTTCAACTTTCTTTTCATCAGCGTGCTTTGTATTTGCTTCGTGTTCAATGATGAAAATCAGATGTAATGCAAGTGTTTGACCAAAAACATGCTAATGTGATAACTACAGTGAAGAGGTGTCATTTTCAGTGGGGAGGGACGTGGAAGTAGATGGTACTTTCTGAAGTGGTGGGACCATCAGGAGTCATTTTTGTGTGGGGCCGTGTCCCCCCACACACACACTTGGAGGTCACAAGGACTTGGGTGGCAGATGCCTCACAGCGAGTGGACAGATTTTGCTCGTGTAGAATCAGGACTCAGCTGCTTAGAGGGGGAAAGCTTGATATGGACGCACCTTACAGAAAGTCAGGCATGGCAGTGCAGGGCAGTCCCCGAAGGGCAGAGAGTACTAGCTCTGTTTCTCATGTGTAATCAAATAGACTGGGCATTCTGGGGTATGCCTATTAAAGAAAATGATTTTCTTCAAGTGTTTTTTTTTTTTTTCTGTCATTTAAATTAGAAGCTCCCAGAGAACTTTTATAAAACCATATAGCATGTTTAAGGGAGACATGGTCTGATAGTCCCTGATAATTTGACTCCACACTCTTTTAGTGAGAGTATCTTATGACATTCATCAGAGACTTTTAGAAATGCTGGAATAGACACAAAAGTACAAAGCACTTCATAAGCATAAGCATAAGCATTTAACTATAGTGCTAAGGCCAGGAAATGGTGTTTTCATCTTAATTTTAGAAGGACAAAGGGCGGATTAAGACAGCCAATCATTTAAACAGGGATTATTGCACAATGTAAAGGCCACACCATGTGCAGAACATTTTCCAAATGTGAAAATGACTTAAAGCTGGGACTGTAGCAAATATTGTGACTAGCAGCAGACTGGTGTCCTCAAAGATCCTGCTGGCTGACGAAACGACATAGAAGTTTTAAAGATAAAATTTTTAGGTATGAATATAAGATACAGAATGTAAAATGCAACTGCATGTATGTTGATTGGAGGGGCTGTAGCACAAACACTTGTAAAAAAAAAAAGCCTTTAGGTTTTAATGACAATCTACTCAAGAAAAACCAAGAGGATGACTTATCCATTATTAACAAAATCTTAGTCTGTATTGTTAGCAGTGTTTTGTTGTTAGGAGGAGGTGAAGGTCCTGGTCCCATCTAAAGGAGTCAGATTTCACCAGCAATGTTATGCTCTACCCTTGGAAAGGAACGTAGATGAAATGGAAGAAGTTCAGAGAACATCAAGCATCAGGAAAACTCAAAACCACTTCTAGTGAAAAGCCACTGAAAGGCCTGGGGCAGTCTTAGTCCTGGGAGGACACTGCAGGGTGTGTCCTGGTGGCCTTCAAATGCTGAGAGAGGTCTTGAGAAAGATGAGCCAGCCTCCCAGGGTGGTGGAGGAGCACTCACCACCTTGAGTGTCTCACCTCAATCTGAGCACACAAGAGCAGGATCTTCCTAGAGAGGAAGGGGGCACCTCAGGAAGGGGGATTTTGCTTTTAACAGTCTGTACCTTGAAAAATGTTGTTACTAGTAAGTTATCCACCAAAGTGTAGATACCAATGTACAGGTCATTTGACCTAAAAGAAGCAGTTGAGAATTTGCCGCCTACCCCCCATGCTGGGGCGTTTCCAGTGTTGTCAACTATGTGCCACTTGGCTGTGCCAAGGCCCTCTTGCCCCGACAACACTGCCTCCAGAGACAGCTGCTGTTACAAGCTTTCTAAAATCTTTCTGATCCTAACACCAATCACTGCCTTTGTAAATAGCTAACACTTAAGTATTTACATGTATACAATATATGTTACATGTTTATCCTTACACAACCATCTATACAGATCACTTTCTCTTACTCAGAAGAGTTTCCAAGAGTCACTCACCATCCTCCAGAAGAGTGAGGTTCTGACCTGTCACTCTGCTGACACAGGCATTCCCCCCTCTGGGGACATTCAGATCACTCCCAGTTGCTCATACTTACAAGCAGTTCTGTGAACTTTTTTTTTTTTTTTTTTTTTGAGACAGAGTCTCACTCTGTCACCCTCAGTAGAGTGCTGTGGCATCACAGCTCACAGCAACCTCCACCTCCTGGGCTCAGGCGATTCTCCCGCCTCAGGCTCCCAGGTAGCTGGGACCACAGGTGCCCAGCTGCTTTTTTGTTGCAGTTTGGCCGGGACTGGGCTCAAATCCACCACCCTCGGTACATGGGACCGGCGCCCTACTCACTGAGCCACAGGTGCCACCCCTGTGAACATTTTTGTAACCGTTTCTTGATGCACATGTGTAAGAATTTCTCTAGAGCATGTATTTAGAAATTGCCAGGTTGTAGAGAATACACATATCTAATTCTAAAATGTTCTCCACAGTGATTGTACGAGTTTCCACAACTTACATGCCCCAAAGTGCTGTGTCAGACTATTCACTGTTCCATGTTCTTGCTAACACTAGATACTGCCACACACTAACTTTTGCCCATGTGAAATGGTAGCTCATTGTTGCCTTAATTTGCTTTTCACAGATCTCAATGAAGTTAAGTGTCTTTTCACATTCTTTGCGCCATTTGGACTTTGTTTATGAAATGACCATCTCTATTTTTTGCCCATTTTATTTTCATTTGGTTACTTTTTAAATAATCTGTGAATCTTCACATAATTTGGATACCAAATCTTTTGTTGGTTGTTTGTGTTGTAAATATCTTTCCCGGATTTCTGACTTGTCCTTTTACCCTCTTCGTGATAACTAAGAACTTCTTAAATTAAATTAACAAAATGAAGTTGATTTTATTCATCTTTTCACTTAACGGTTAGTACTTTCTGTGTTTTGTTGAGGAAAAGTTTTTTTACCCTAATGTCATAAAATGATTCTCCTATATTTTCTTCCAAAAGTTGTAAAAGTTCACCTTTGACATATAAACTTTAATCCATCTGGAATAAACTCTTGTTTATTGTGTGAGGTGTTCACTTTCTACTATTTTTTTGCACAGAGTCAATAAATAGCCTTTTACTAAGGATTCTTGCCTTCCTCATCTTCCCGCACACGGGTCTTCCCGGGTCCTCTATTAACTTTCGTCTCTCCTGTTGTCTTAGTTATTGTAATGGAATGGAAGGATGCAGTTGTTTGTGCTGTGTACGTTTGGTTAACAGGAACTGCATTTCCCACGCCGTGCCCAGCACAATATGGGGGAAGAGCTGTCCGAGGAGGATCTGACGAGATTTGGAAGGTAGGAACAGCAGCCACTCCCCTTGCAAGGCATGTGCTCAGAGCTGAGGGTGGACACCCCAGTGCCGGCTCAATCTTGCGCTCACTTCCTGAAGGTCAGCCTGTTGCTCAGCAGCTCTTCCCAGGACCCCCCAGGAGCAATGTCGGGGTACTGTGGACAGCCTCCAGGAACTGTCTGTCCCACCAGCAGCTGTGGAGCCCCACTCTCCACACAGCCTCCAGCTTGGCTTCCTACCTGCTCCAGTGCCTCCGAATCTCCACCTTTTGCTCTGAACCCCTCATCCCTCAGCTGCTCCCACAGTTACAGAAGGCCTTACTCATGGAGTGAATGCCTTGTCTTGGAATATTCACAGTGGCTCCCACATTGAACATGGCTAACACTCCAGCGTTGGCACCTGGTAAGCTGATTCCAGCCCCTCCTGTTTCTGTTTTTTATATGGAAATATCTAGGCTATCTGTGCTGAGATACTAATTGGAAATGCCCTGAATCTATAGATGTACCTGAGTGTCGTTGACATGGTGGGGCTGAAGAGGCTTGGTGGCCATGGATGTGCATTTAGGTCTCCTCAATGTCTCTTGCTGTTGTTCTGTAGTTGTCTGCCACAGCTTTGCGTCATCTGCTGTTTTATTCCTGAGAACTACACTATTTCACACAGGCTGGGTCATGCTCTGGTAACCAGTGTCCCCAGCAGCTAGGACTTACAGTGATAAAGGCACATCCCTGCTTTAGCTGTGGTCTCTATGCCTCACTGCCCCTCAGAGTGATGGCCATCGCAGCCACCACTAGTAAAGAAAGGAGCCCTGTGCACCAAATGCTTGCAAGCTCTTATAACCACTACCTGGAAGTGGTGGTGTCCAATCCTCTGGATTTCCGGGTCTGTGCCCGTCACGGGGCTGCAGGTAACTCTGTGGGCATGTATGCAGACGGAACAGCACTTACCACTGTCACAATTCACATTTTTAGTCATCAGGCATTTAATCTACTCTCCTAGTGCTCAGCACAGACCCATATCCCAACGTGGTTTCCATCTCTGTGTCCAGATTAAAGTCAAGGCCCTTTGAGCAATGCCCAGGAGTGTCCCCAGCTGATCCAGGTGGACCCTGTGCAGCCCAGAGACCTATGATTTAGAAAGTGCCATCTCATGCTCTGCACACCCCCAGGTTGCCAGGGAAGAACACGGCAAGGCAGCCAAGTAAATGGTTTCTCACCCAGAACAAGGGGGATGTGGAGGTGCAGATCAATCCCTGGTCTGCAGATTTTGCTTGGATCCCCGCCCTGAGGGGAAGATCCCAATTCTGTTCCTGAGGCTCCTTCCTTGTCCTTCAAGGCACCCAGCCCTCCTCCTAGGGGATTCTCATTTTTATCAATGCCCTCTGTGGCTCCATTTGATGTGGGGTCCTGGTCCTTTTCTTGCTTGTATGTGATGGGAGCCCACAGTCCTTTCAACTCCCTAAAATCACAGCCTCTTTAGCTGAGATGTGTGGTTCTTTTAGCAGTACAATGCAAGAATCTTAGCGAGCTTTCTACCCACTTGCTTCACACAGCCCCCTGTGCCCAGAGCTGAGCCTTTCACCCCTGTCTAGCCCCTCCATGCAGACGTGGCTGCTCTTCAGCTTCCAGGCTCCTGTGCCCTTCTGAGTTGCCCTAACAGCTGGTATCTGGGGCTTTTCCGTGAGCCACTGTGTCCTTGCTAAAGGAGCTCCTAGTGGCCTAGGCTTGCTGGTTCCCTTGCATGTTGGTCTACCACGAGGTTTTCTCAAGGGTACAGTGACCACACCCTTGACTGAACTTGGCTGAAAGGCTGGGATCCAAACAGCTGCAGTGGTTCAAAGCATTTCTTTCTTTCTTTCTTTCTTTCTTTTTTTTTTTTTTTTGCAGTTTTTGGCTAGGGCTGTGTTTGAACCTGCCATCTCCAGCCTATGTGGCCAGTGCCCTACTCCTTTGAGCCACAGGCACCGCCCGGTTCAAAGCATTTCTGAGTTTGATTTTTACTGTTTGAGGTAGAGAAGCAATGATCTTTTCTAGTCCTACAAGTCCCTGAATTTGTGAGCTCTCTACCTTCTCGGATTCCTACTTGCAAACCAGCCCCTTGTTTTCTGAGTTCATCCTTTCCCCGTAGTACTTTGCCAAATGCACACAGTGCCAACTGCTGTAGGTTGAATCGTGTCCCCCAGAAGGATATGCTGAAGTCCTAATTCTCAGTGTCACTGAACGTGATCTGTTCTGGAAATAGCACCTTTGCAGACAAGGTCATACTGGGTCAGAGGGAGCCTAAGCCCAGCCACTGGGGTTCTTATAAAAAGAAACGGAAACACGCACGAGAGACGCTGCCACATGACAACACGACAGACACAGGGAAAGGCCTGATAGCGTCACAAGCTGAGGAGGGCCAGGGGCTGCAGCAGCCACCAAGAGTGAGGGGAGATGAAGAAGGACCCCCCCAGGCCCTTCAGAAGCAGATGGCCTTTGACTTGGGACTCTTGCCCTCTAGAACCGTGGGAGAAAGCATTTCTGTTTTTTAAGTCACCCAAGGAAACTAAACACCCAGCGACACATGGTAGCCCCATCCTGCTTAGCACCGAAACCTCCTCTACCACTCCCCCGATGCACATGCAGCCCAACCCTGGCCACCCAGATGACCTTTCCACCAAGCACTTTGCTCAGCATCACACGGGTCACACATGTCAGTAACAGTTTCCTTTCTTCCCACCAACTAAGACAGGGCTGCATATCTTGGGATTTTCTTTTCTACGGAAGCACCTCTCTCCAGCTTTCCATCTCCCAGTAGTCAGAAGGTTAGATTTCACTGCAGGAACAACTCCCAAGTCTCGATGACCTGAAACAATCAACCTTTCCTTCTCTGTCCTGTTAGGGACACCGCAGCTGGCAGGTGACACAGTTCCTGGGACAGGCTGGGGGAGCAGCCACTCTTGGCACCACCAAAGTGTAGGTAGAAAATATCACTTTCAAAGAGACCATTTACACTTTCAACAACGTAAAGTAATGAATTTGCTGGTGAAGAACACCACCACCAACTTGTATTGCAGCCTTGCCTGGATTGTGCAGTCCTGCTTAGCTCTCCTATTAAGTATAAATATTGGTGTGTTCTGTTAGGTTTTTTTAATATAAATAATCATATTGCCTACAGATTATGACAGTATTTTTTAAAGATGATTTTCTTATCTATTCTTTATTCTTTTATTTATTTTCTTGACTTAACACACTGGGGAGGACTTGAAGCACAGCTTTGCATAGAATTGGTAATAGCCAGCACCCTCCGTTCATCTCTGATTTTAAAGATAACATTTCTAAATTTTTTGACTAAGAATGATAGTTACTAAAAGCTGTCCATACAGACCCCCAATTAAGGACGATACTTTCTATTCCTAGTATAGTAGAAGATTTAGCATTGCTGAATGTTGACGAGTATTAGAGGTTGTTTTTGTTCTATTGTGATAATAGAACCTTTCTCTGTAGGTTGTAAATGCTCCCAAGCACATTCAGATATTTTCTAAGACACAGCTTCCTCACAATCCTAAATCAGATATAACTTGATGGAGATGAACGATCACCTTTGCACACAGCTAGATTAGATGTGTCCTATTTCATGCTGAAGGAGTGAGCTTGGTAAGGAACCAGATTCACTTTTGTGAATAAAACTGGTGTGGGCCCTGTACTCCCAGCTTGTATGGGCCAAGATATCACTAATTATGAGAGTTAGCACCCATTTAATAACAAGAGTTTCAGAGAGAAAAACAGCGTGTGTCACATATGCGTAACTATTAATCAGACATATTCTAAGTGTTTTAACCACTGAGGGAAAATACACACATGTGGGTCATTTGATTTGATGTGGTCTGAGAGTGTCACTTCCTAATCCACTAATCCTCAAGTTTCCTCATTTGTAATGCAAGGGATAACTTGTCAGATACACTCTGGATTTAAAATTCTGTCTTCATTACACATTATCACTGAAGACCTTCCTAGACCAGAAGAGCCGCCCACACCCTTCCTGGACTAGACCCTTGAACTGTTAAATTTAAAACAATAGCTGAATGAGTTTTCCTGACAAGAATTTTTAAAAGTCAGCCACGGTCTGGCCCCAAAGCTGCCGAGAACCCCTGCGGAGGGCACAGGTCTGCTGCATGTGTGGTCACTTCTGCGGACCAGCCTTCCCTGCCCAGGTACTCCGAGCCTGAAGGACGCAGGCGTCCAGCGGGAACGAGGGAAATGGCCGGGTGGGCACCACCCAGGTGGCAAACCAGCAGCACAGGCCCAAACACTGAAGACCCGGGTTGAATAAGTCATGTTTTCTTTTTTCCACTTCTCTGATTTACAAAACTACTTGCACATGTCTTTTTTTTTTTTTTTTTTTTAATGGCAAAGTGATGTCTTGGTGTTTTCATTATTTTATTTCTGTGTGAAGAATTACTAATGAACTTTATGGACAATAATCCCATTTTGGTCTAGAGAATTAATATTTTCTGATGCTTGACATACAAAAAAATTGTATGTGATAGTTTTATTTAGTCACTTCTCATCTAAAAAAATTATACTGATTTTGGAATGAAATTGGAACACATTCACTTGAGTCCTCTATGTAAGCAATTCTAAACAAAGCAGCTGTGGTATGTAGTTTGTTTTTCATTTTAAAAACACACATACACAGGATCACCAATCTAAAAAAACAAAAAAAGGGAACACTTTACTTTATCTCGTGTATAAAAAATTCACTGAGCCAACTTTAGCATCCAATTGTTTTAATCTGTTTCTAAATGAACTTGATCTTTGACGTTTAATTCCTCCTATTGACAGCAAGATTCAATGCCCTGATTTTTACAGGTTTATAAAAAAAGAGATAAAAATCTTTCCAAGTACCAAGTACTACTTATGAACCAGAAATTAAATGAAGTCAATGTCCTGAAGAGCTGAATATGATTTTATTTGACATGTACTTGGGTTCCTTTCTTTTCTTTTCTTTTCTTTCTTTCTTTTTTTTTGAGACAGAGTCTCACTATGTCGCCCTGGGTAGAGTGCCGTGGCATCACAGCTCACAGCAACCTCAAACTCATGGGCTTAAGTGATTCTCTTGCCTCAGCCTCCAGAGTAGCTGGGACTGCAGGCACCTGCCACAACACCTGGCTATTTTTCCAAGACAAGGTCTCGCTCTGGCTCAGGCTGGTCTGGAACCTGTGAGCTCAGGCAATCCACCCACCTCCCAGAGTGCTAGGATTATAGGCATAAGCCACTGCGCCCAGCCCTACTTAGGTTCCTTTTCTAAAACATGGCTCAAATGTTTGGGACATTATTTGGGATGGGCTCAGAACTGAAAAGTCAAGACACGGTGAGGACGGGTGGCAGCACCTCCACTGAAGCCCACATTCCGGCCGCGGTGGGAGCTCCCGACAGCTTGCTCCCTCCCAAGTTTGCACTGCTGCATCTTGGAAAGTTTTTTCTAACCAAAAGACAAATTCAAAAATTGAAACTCTCTGCCTGTTAAAGAGAAGGCAGAGGTTGTTTTAGGCTTTATGAATGCTATCTACCTTTTAACATCAAAAGCCACGGGCAGCAAAAAGACACAGCAGTGGATGAGAGAAGGGTGCTAGAACAATGGGACGCTGTCCCTTACAGCCCTGGCAAGCCCACAAGAGAAGGGCGCCCAGAAGAATGTGACTGTCTCCCCCCATCCCTGGTGAGCCCCTGCACAGCCACTTGCAGGAGGCTGAGGTAACAGTACCCCCTTCTGAGACAGCCCAAGCTCTGTGGCACCCTCACCCAGAAAAGGCTCAGTTCTCATCCCTCATCATGCCCAACAGGCACTTAACTTTCAGAAAGCAGCCTCACACCAGCCCGGCACGCTTCACCGTCTGGAAAGAACCCACTCAACAGTAGGGTGCACTCAGGGCTTAACCAACCGTCTCTGCCTCTCGGTGCACCGCTGGCTAACACACACACAAGATTAGAAGTGAGGCACAGAGACTCCAGGATAAAATTAATTACACTTTCTGCGCAATTCCTTTCGGCAAAGGATAGCTCTAAAGTCTGTAAATGTTTCTAATTTATAGCAGTATCTCTAGCTATAATGTTCCAGTGAGCAAATGTATTAAGAAATAATTATGCTGCAGCACCTTGGGCAGTGCTTCTGTTTTCCTTTTTCTTTCTTTCTGTTACACTCCTCAGGGTGTGTTCAAAAGTGTCTATCCCCTGTTTTCCAAACAAAAACACTTATTATATAATTAATGATCTCTTACTCAAGTGATGTATAAAGACAGGGTGGCCAATGTTTAGCATTATTAAACGTTCAACATTAAAAAGTGATGACACCCATGACATCTGTTTTCAAGGATAGGACTAAACTTCTGTCCATGACATTTACGTGTAAAGGAAGGAAGGAAGGAAGGAAGGAAGGAAGGAAGGAAGGAGGGAGGGAGGGAAGGAGGGAGGGAGGGAGGGACGGAGGGAGGGAGGGAGGGAGGGAGGAAATTGAGAGAGAAAGGACAAAACCCTTTTCTAATTAGACATAGAAAGCAGATTAGTGCTGCCTGAAATTATATTGTACAATAAAACTAATGTTTCATCTTATGGAACAAAAATCTATTTATTATATTTTGAAAAGTATATTATTATTATTAATATCCCAGAACCTTGCAAAAACTAATTAGCAGGTTTTTGTTAACTGGACAGTTAAAATGTTTAAACTGCTAAGTTGTGGTAATTTAATAATCATGTTACATAATTTTTAAATTCAGATTTTGGAAAAGCATTCCTTTTCATTAGTTGGTTAGTTTTGTTATATTGGTTTTGTTCTGTTTTTACTGAACCCCCTAGAGCAATGATTCTCTAATCATCTCTGGGGAAGCACTGGTTTGTTTTGAATTGCAATCCATTGAAGACCTGCTTTGTAAAATAAAATAAAAATAAATTACTAGAAAAATGGAAAGTGGAGACATACAAAATGAATACCCTAATAAGAACAAACAAAATATAACTCTCTAAAGAAAGTGTCTAAGCTCTATCTCAATTTCTGCATTTACTGTGGACTGACCAACAGTGTGGGGCTCAAACTGTCTAAAAGCCACATGTTCTCCATGTGGCCCAGAGCTGCGGTTCCCAGAGCACATGTCAAGATGCACCTAGGGCATTTCCACTCTTAGGGGAAGCACAGCCATGCTCAGCGATGAACCCCAGACTGACCACCATCTTGAGGTGCTTCACAGCTTTCAGCATCAAATTGCTGCTTGTTCCCTCCAAAGCCCTTTAGTTTTGAAAAAGTGGCCTGCTCACAATTGCTGTGATAAAACTGTGCAAAAATCAACTTTCATGAACAAGAAGAGAAGGCAGTGGCCAAACTGACCCCAGGCTCTGAAACGTTGCTCAGCGCCCAAGGGATGCACACGTCCCATTGGAAAGTGACTGTGGTCATATGAAAATAAAATGAAAGTACAATTTGTCCTTTCAGCTTCACTTATACTTACTGTTTGGCTCTAACTCCTCAGTGAGGAGACTGCTCAGTGCTTCTCTCCGCCTGGGACATAGTGTCGCCACCCAGAATGGGGAGCGTGCCCAAGATGGGGAGCAGGCCCAGGATGGGGAACAGGCCCAGGACGGGGAGCAGGCCCAGGATGGGGAGCACACACAGGACGGGCTGCACCCCTCCCAGGCCTGTGTATCCTTGAGGCCTGGCCTATTTTAGTGCTCACTGTGGGATGACACATGTGTGGAGGAAGGAAGACAAACCGCTTGATCAACCAATCCCCAAGCCCCAACTTGGGACTGTGGAGAGGTTAAGGAAGGTGGAGCTTCCCACATTCCATGGGTGGAAATTCGTGTTGAAATCATGACGATGTCACAGGCTCTCAGAGGTCCCATCTTCTTTTTTCTGCTCGATACTTGTCTCCAAGGCTTGTGGCTCCAGCAGGGGAACTTCCTCTCACATGTGACAGCTCCTAAAGTCTGGGAATTCTATTTTGCTCAAAAAGGAAGATGATGGGGAGGGCCTGTCCTAGAGACAATGATGCACTTTCCCTGGAAATCTGTTTTTGTGGAGAAGCCCCTTTGTTCTGGGGACACGCCTGCTGGGAAGGAGCAAAGCAAGTGCCCACTGGCTGTGAGAAGATGGGAATTAAATTATGGATGTTTTAAAATAGGAAACTGAAAAGAAATGCTTAAACCTCACTGAGTCTCTTTCTCCTTTAAATCACTCACTCCTCCTGGATATTTTAACCAATGTTTTCTTCATTTGACATTTGGACCCACTAGATTTTTTAAAAGTCACAAATTATCCCTAATAACAGCACAAATTATGTGGGCTGTTGCCTACAGCATTTTGTGGCACTTTTGTCTTTTGCATGTTACAGAGCAGTCATTCTCATTAGCCATTCTTCTATCCAAACCTGGTGGCCGCTTAGCATAATAATAAAGCAATTTCCTGGTCTGTAATGTTGACAGGGGAGTCCATGGAAGTGACACTTCATGGCTAAAGTCACAGCACAGGACAGTGCTGAGGTTAGCACGAGCTCAACCCCGTGGCTGCTGGGATGTGCCCACCCCACGCCCACAGCACTCTACTGCCACTGGGCAGCCCTGGGCATGGGCTGGGTGGGCCATGCACTCTTCCTCACTCTGTGAGGGACATGGCTGGACGGGTCCTGCTCATCTCCCTACCAGCCGCCAAGACGCGCTGCTACACACCTTTTCCTGAAAAGACTATTAATTGCTTGTCTGGAAATTAGCCTGAGGTCATTCAAGAGCAATTTTAAAAGTGAGAGAAGTTTGTTTCTTATTTTTAAAAAAAGAAGAAAGGAAAGAATAGGTGGAATAAGATGGTAATTCAGAGAGAGGAAGAAGAATCTATATATCTATAAAAACCCAGTAATTGCAGTGAGGCCTGTGGTATGGTCCCACTGTGCCTGGAACCCTTCTCGACAGTCATGTAAGGCACACACCTCTGGACAAACCAGTGTTCTCCTCACCACCAGCATCCCCACAAGGCTGGGTTGACACAGCCAGTGGCCGAGCTGGGATCTGAATGTGCCCACTGGGCTGTTGACCACTCCTTCTCCACAGCAGGGATGATGCTGGCTGAAGCAGAAAGGCCTGGACTGTGGGCCTCCCAGCTCCTTAGACATGGTCCTTAAAATATCCTCTTCAGAGGTTGTAAGGAATCACTGCAGTGTCACCGCAGACAGATGAAGGGGGAACTTGGTTTTCTATGCAGAGACCACTGGTCAGAGACATGCCCATCTCTTCATATCTAAGCCCAAATGCAAAAGACTCTCACTGTTGAATGTAAAGTGAGTGTTCCAAGCAATAAGGGGGCTGCAGACAGTGACATCCCCTGGCCATCCTTGTTTTCCTGCTCCCCCAGGTGTCCAGGTCCACACAAGTACATGGCACCAGATTTTCTCCCCAGAAGTTGGTCCAGGGAGCACTCAGACTCTGGACACAGCACTCTCACCTGCCTGCATGGGGCCCACAAGTCTCTGTGTTGGTCTCCTGTAGCCGTCCTGGTCCTCACTGCCGCCTGTGGTCTGGGCCAGGCAGCTGGGCCTCAAGCAAGGCACGGGAGGAGGACTGTAAGCACAGTGGCCGCTTGTTCCTTCAACCTTGCTGAGCGCGAATTCCACAGAACAGTGGGGAAGGTCGAGAGAGGAGACCCCACTATGTCCATGAATTTTGCTGTGAGTTCACAGCAGGTCCTAGAAACCAAGAGGGGGATGAAGCTGCCACAATGGCCAGAGGACATCATTTATCCCCTTTTCCTTGTCTCCAGTAGCCACAGGGGATCGCCGGCTGCACTGGTGAGAGAGCCCTGGTACAGACAAGGCCCAGACGCAGGCACAGCCACCTGGCCACCTCGTTGTGCAGGCCCTTCCACATGCCCCTCTGCTGCCCAAACTGCTGTCCCCCTCAAACACCTGCCATCCCTACTTTCCAAGGACAATGCTGGCTCAGGCCACCAGGCCTGGCAACTCTGGTCCACTCCCAAGAGTGTCCAGATGTGCACCTATCCATCTGTGCTCCTTCCTGCACACAGCTGATTATTCTCCCACCGCCCCCCCCCCCGCCCCACCCACCCCCACTCCCACCCCCCGTCTTAAGTTTGTACAACAAGGCATGGAGTTGATTTTTCTCTTGTAAGCCCTGTGGGGCCACTTCGGCTGGATCCACAGGTGAGGGAACTAGAAGATGGTGTCCAAAGCATCAGCCTATGGTCAGCCATGAAAATGTTTGTTTTTTTTTCCTTTTCTTTTCTTTTATATTCTTTATCCTTGATCAACTCTTAATATTTTTTTGAAAAAGTGTCTCTGAACTTTCTTTTTTCTTCAACTTTTGTGATCGTTGCAGGACAGTAGACAGGAAGGAGAATGAACGGCGTTTTCTAACACCCTTTCACAGAAATGTGCACAGGAGCTTGTGGGAATTTTTAAATAGCACGTTGCTGCTTGTGGTCATCCTACGATCCACGTGCTTTCACAACTCTGTGGGCCCGTGGCACTCTCACCCTTCTTTGAGAATGCTCTGCAACGTGCTGTGGGAGCCGGCAGCTTTTGTCCTGGGCTGTGTGGTGGCCTCTTAGGAGACCACAGCCTCCTGCTCTCCCCCCGAGCCTCAGGAGACCCCGATGCCAACACCCTGTGACACCCAGGCCCCTCAGTGGTTACGCCTTCTCATGCTGTCACCCTCCAAGTCTGGGCCTGCAGCAGCTGTTGGAATAAAAGCGCGCGACATCAAAGTCTCAGGCATGTTCAAACCCACATGTGGACATTATGATGGTCCCTTATAGAAGAGTGGAGAGTGCACAGGCCCACAGAGCTGGGGGAATGCATCTGGAGCATCTGACAACCACAGCAGCAGCATGTTATTCAAAGATCGGAAGATGAGCAGCAGGTGGGGCGCTGACCCCATGAGAAGGCTGTGAAGAAAGGAGCCCCTGGAGGAATTCAGGCTCTGCTTCCTGGAGGGGAGGGAGAAGGGGTCTCTCATGCTTCCCAGGTGCACCCTTCCGAGATGTACACCACTGTGTCCCCACGCTCTGTCCCCAAAGTCCGCGATGCAGAATCCTCTTCTTTCAGCACCTGCCCCCAGAGCCTGGCCCTACCAGGACAGCAGATGGGCTCACCACAGGCACGAGAGCAAAGGGGGAGGGAGAGGCCCTCACAGGGCAGGGCAGCTTCCACGACTCAGCCACGCAATCCTGCTTCAACACGTTTTCTGTCTGCATGTCCTGGGCTTTACCTTCCAGCTGTGAGCCCACCTCTGGCAGGAACTGGAGCAGCCAGGGCTGTGGAGGTCCAGGTCAGGCCCCTTCATGTTCAGGCTCTAGCCCAGAGGCAGCTGGAAACAGGGCTGCCGGGCATGGCATTCCCCGTGAACTACAGGTGCCTGTGGTTCTCAGGCCACTCTCTGGGAGCTGTTGAGATTTCTCCCATTTGTGTTCTCCCTGAGAATTTAGGAAATGAGCTTCTTCTGCCAAGCAAAGAGGAGCCAAGGCCAGAGTTTTGGAAAACCCTGATGGCTGGCAGCCAGGCAGGTGATCCTGACAGTGACGGTATCAGAAGCATTTGGGCTGCAAGCTAAGGCCTGTAGCTATTGGCTGGAGACTCCCATCCCGATCTGTGTGAGCTGCCTGGGTGGCCCTGGGTGCCTGCTTCCCACCGACTGCAGCCTACTTCACTTGAACCTGTCCTTGGGTGGCTCACCTCAGCTCCCCAGGACTCCAGGGGACGGGGGTGTCCTTGAGTCCCCTGTCCATGCCAGACAATCAGACAGGCTGAGGAGGCCCCTGCCGCCTTGTGCCGCCTCCAACCCTCGGTGATCCTGAACCCCAGGGACTCCCGCCAGAAGAGTCTGCCACCAGAACATGGAGCCATGATGGAGCCCACAGGCTGGGCAGCCACCCAGCACACCTTCTGGACACCCGGAGGGGCCTGAGTGGGCCTTTGTGAGATAGATGGCTCCCTCCACCTTCTTGGAGGGTGGGTTGTTCCAAGTTTCCTAGTTACTTGGTCACAAGACTCCCCTCTAGCGAAAAAGCCAGGTGGGTACCAGAGGTTCAGGGCAGCCACAGATATTGATCTTACAAGAGCCCAGGCAGAGATGTGGCTCCAGAATGTGAGGCTTCGCAGGGAGGCCACCAGCCCACCTCCTGGCCAGATGGCAGGTCTGCCAGGAACCCCTGAGTGTGCTGCCCGTCCTGTCCAGGCATCCATCGCTGTCTCTATCTTCCTACAAGTGGGGTGATGATCCATTGCAAGGGCTGAGGGGGGTTCTTTCCTTCCCCCTTCCCCTCCTGGTTTTTGTTGTTGTTGTTTTAAGAAATAGAATTTTAAAATAGCCAACAACTAAGGCAAACTCCCAGGATAACAGTCTAAACAATGTACATAACAGGAGGGCTTCAGAGGGCCACAGAGCAGTCCTCTCAAACCACATGGCACAGCACAGAGCAGTGGGCCTGGCTGGCATTGAACCCAGAGATCTGGCCACCAGGCCACCTGCCTGAAGCCCACTGGGCTCCCCCCTGTGATCTCCCTCCAAGGCTGCCAGTCAGGCTGTCCACTGGGCTGTGTGGGGGCAGCAAATGTTCATCTGAAAAATACAACTTCTTGTTGCTCAGTCACTATTCCCGAAATGTCAATCCCAGATAATAGGACCCTTTGTTCCTGCTTAATAGCACTGATCACCATGGAGGCCACTGGTGGGGAGGGGTGCAGGGGAACCGTGCTCTCAGGACCAGGCCAGGTTTCTTAATTGTAGAAGGGGGCTGACGACACACATGTCACGGGCTGGGCTGACGGGCTAATCACTCGTGCTTGGAAATCTGTAACACAGTGAACACAGATGGAGCGACATCCATTCACTCTTCCACTCACGGAGCACCTGCTCAGTGCCAATGCCTGGCTTTCAGGCCTGGTTTCAATGTCTCTAAGACCTTGTTCTATGTGGAAGACATGTACGCGTGGTAGGGCTGTAGTTACGCCATGTGTGAGTGTGCTGGGAACACGTGGACCCAGGGGCTCCCATGCCAGAGGCAGGGAAAGTTTAGAGAGCTATCACTGCCCTGGCTCTGCTGGACCTGCCCCGCATGAGCATGGCATGATCTTTGCCAGCCTGGGTGCAGCTCCTTCCTCTGGGAGCTGGTGGAGAAATGACACCGGTGTCCGAGAGCTCCAGGGGTTAACTGAGATGATGCATACAAGCTTGAGACCACAGCAACGTCTGGGAAAACGGTGGCTGCTGCTGCCGTCTCATCGTCCCACCCGACAGCACATTCTCTGTGCCAACATCCCCATCCATCAGGTGCTCACTGTCCACCTCACCCTGAGGCCGTTGTTCTCAAGTGTGACTGCGCACAGTGCCAACGTTCCAGGAGCCAGAGCACATGTGAATATGTGACTGGATGTAGGAAGGTTTATCTGAATGGCATTTGTGTAAAGATGGCCACAGACACAGACAGCAGCTCTGCCAGGCTCAGTGTCAGGGCAGTGAGACCAGCTGGGGACTGTCCAGGCCCCAAAGGAGCCCAGCTTCCCCTTCGGTTCCTCCTTGCCTCTCTCTGGCCAGAGCAGAGGGTGGAGGACCCGGGAAGTGGCCCCTCAAGGCAGCTCCTCTGCAGGCCCAACCAAGGCAGAGTGGGGACCAGGCACAGCCCCAGAGGCATAGCCCGGCGTCCGACTGCTCACGTCGGGAATCTGCTGGCAGGTGATTCTGTCCACTTCCTCACACTGTGCCTTGATATTGGGCCTGTGCTGCATACAGGGGGACCCTGCAGTCTCTGACTGAGCAAGTAATCACGTGCGCACATGCAGCACACGCCCATGACACACGTACATACATGTATACACTCACAAACACATGCACACATACACCGGCAGTCCACACCAGTGCCGCCCCCACTCTCTCATTTGCAGCACGGGACAGTCACAGCACTCCCCAACAAGACACCCAGGCTGCACCAGGCACACAGTAAAGCAGCTTTTATCATGCTAATAGTACAACCTGCCACGATTCCCCTTCAACAACCCACACACTGCCCACCGAGGCCACGCCACAGCCCCATGTGCACCTGGCTTCCTGCTCAGTCCTCACTACAGAGTATGGGCACACGTGGACCGTACACCCACCCAGAGCTCCAGGGCTCACCGCACACCCCCGCCAGTGCAGGGAATAGACCGCACGGCCGCAGTACATGTGTAGGCAATCACATGTTAAGGCCTGTGACAAGCCACTGTCTTGAAAACTTCTAGATACTTAAAAATTAGAGTAGAGACACCTGAGCAGCGCTGACTGTGTCTTCCCTGTGAGAAACCATCTCTCACAATCCCCTCGCCCTGCTGATATGTGGAAGGCACCAGGCTGCCCCCAACGGCTCCGGCTCCAGAATCCTCCATTGCACACGTGGGGTCTGGGATTCTCACTTTGATTCTCAGCTCATGAGTGTTAAAAGGTTTGTCCGCTGACAGCTTCGCGATGTTAATGCCTGCTGCACTGCACGTCGTAATGGGGACGAGCACTTACTACTGGAAGTCAGGCGTTTTTCACCGGAGCATTGACATATGATTTCAGGTGCCAGGCTTCTGCATGCTAATGTCTAGATATTGCAAAAATACAGTATAAGGTGAAATTACATACCTCTGCACACAAAATCTCAGCAAGCATGGCTTTGTGTCAAGGTTTAATAGGTATGCAGTGAAAATTTTCCAGAAAAGGTTGACATTCTTTGTTATTACTCCAAAGGAGCTACCATGGTTTTAGAGAAATAAGGATAACAGTGTTTCAGGATCAGTGAAAGGGACAAACAGCAGAGGGCACTTGGAATTTAGTATCTTGACATCCTGTGGCACACTCAGCGGATTGGGAGGATGCAATCCTGCCTGTAGCTCACGAGGCTGCAGTACACTGCTCTCCTTCCACAACATAACACAGAGAAATGGACTAACTGCGCCCAAGAAGAGCCTCATTTGGTACCCCGAGAGTGGACACAGACCAGACAGGACGTTCAGGAGCCCAGGGCTTCCGATCCGACACTCTCATCACCAGTGGATCCTGGCAAGCCCCCCGAGGCTGAGTCAGAGGCAGAATTTAGGGAAAAATACATTTTAAAAATAATAAAAATAATTTTAAAATGAAATAGTATTAATCAGAATAGAGGTGAAAGTACGGATGTCACCACATGTAAAGTTCTGATTTATAAAACCTTTGTCTGGGCTGTGGGCCTAGTGAGGGGGACTGGGCTTTGCCAAGATGTGCTTCTCTCCCTGTGAGCTATAGTTTAAAAGGCAAATAATCCCACACTGGATGGTAAATGCCAGTGTGTATTTCCCACAGAAAATGGCCCGCGGGAAGCTAAAGATTTCTCAACTGGCTCAGTTTCAACACCACACAACCACTGGACCATGTGCTGGTCACAATCCTTCTCTCCCACAGTCGAGGCCGCCTCGGGCCCCCGCGTGCTCACGCCTGCTGCTGGGTGTGAGTGTCTCCATGTGCTCCCTGCTGCTCAGACACTGGGTGTCCCCAATGCACACAGCCCTCTTAGCTTCCCCCGTAAACACGTGAGCAGTGGGCAGGACTTGTCTTCACGCCTAGCTGACTGCAGCAGCTGAGGATGATCAGAGCTTGCAGAGGGCAGTCTGGCTCCACTCTTGCTGTGCGGGCTCGACCCCCAATAGCCGGTGTTCTGCCCAACACCACGCAGGGCTCCTGACACAGGGGTGTGATCCCGTCACGTCCCCTGCTGCGCCAGCCCCAGAGTTAATCATGGCCCCTGGACTGGGGCATAGACAGCTAAACAAAACAGCTGGCTGATGAAGTTATCCTTTCTTACAGCTTTTGAACCAAGAGTGTCTAAAGTGTTTCTTCAGGTTTATTACCCTGTCTCTGCACAGGAAGCCCATGTTGGGTTTTGGAAATGATTCGGTCCTCGGCGTTCTTCTCAGACAGGGCAGTCTTTGTCCTTTGAGACAGGATCTCCCTCTGTCACCCAGGCTGGAGGGCCATGGCGTGGTCATAGCTCACCATAGCTGCCAACTCCTGGGCTCATCTTCCCTTTCTATCTTCTGTGCAAGGGAAATAAAAAGTTTCCAAAATTGGGGCAGCACCTGTGGCTCAGCTGGTAGGGCACCAGCCCCATATACCATGGTTGGCGGGTTCAAACCCAACCCTGGCTGAACTGCAACAGGAAAATAGCTGGACGTTGTGGTGGGCGCCGGTAGTCCCAGCTACTTGGGAGGCTGAGGCAAGAGAATCACCTAAGCCCAGGAGTTGGAGGTTGCTGAGGTTGCCATGAGCTGTGACACCATACTGAGGGCAATAAAGTGAGACTCTGTCTCTTAAAAAAAAAAAAAAAATTCCGAAATAGAACTTCTGTGACGAGCTATCCTAGTGCTTTCCTTGAGTTCCATGAAACTCGATGTTTCTTGAACTTGAGTGAGATTCTAGCTCCCTGAGCCTATGATCCTTTGCTCAAAGGCAAATGAAACGGCAACAGCTTTATAGAAAACTTCTCCCTTTGAGTGAGTTCCCTGAAACAAAGCCATGAATAGTTATCCCAACAGCACTTGGCACTCTCCATGAAAAAATTATAGGGGTTCAGGCTGTTTAACCAGTAGAAAAATTTGATTGCAGATCAAAAATTGCTTTATAACATACTTAGTAGAGTTTTCTGATACAATACATGGGCTTCTATATTTTAAGACCTTCCTAAAGACCTATTAGAACATTTGTTCCATAAATGAGGCATTTTCTTTTGGATAAATGTGAATACAGGGAAGATACTTTTGCTTAGTCCAAAGAACAAATACAATAATTTCCCTGATCGTCTCATTTTATTCTTGCTAAATATATTAATTTACCCAAATAACAAGTAATGAAATAGAAGGAATTAGCTAACAAAGGTATTCAAATTACGTTTGAAATCTGGAAATTTTCATGAGGAAGAACTGGGCTCTTTCTGGTGAAAAATTGAGGAAGTTCTGAAATAATTATCTCTATATTTCCTAGCTGAAAATTAAGTTTATTTACATAAAACTCACATTCTAAAATGCCTACAGGGTCTCACCTGGACCCAGAGAAAGCAGCAACTAAAGGCGAGTGTAAACCCAGGGTGGCTGCACAGGTGTAGAGGGCCCCCTCTGCCTTGGGGAGGCTGGCTTTAAACAACATCTTTCCTCAATTCTGTATAACTCGCAGTGTCTGGGAGGAGTTTGGGTAATTGTTTGGTTTTAAATCTTTGTAAATGGAGGTACATCTATTTACTTTCAGCAGGCTTGAAAACATTTTCTCCAAAAGGCCAAATCTATATTATAGAAAATTCTGCCTTTAAATCTTTGCAAATTTGATTGATGCCAGGCTGCTCTTCAGAATGACATAAAAATGGCCATTCAGAAGGCTGTGCTTAGTCCCACCCTCCCCTAAGCTCCCTCCTAAAGCACAGTTTCTGCCCCAATGAGAATTGGAGCATGGTACTGCCGCAGTTTGCTGGGCAGTTGGAGACAGACACAGAGACCAGCATTGCCCAGTGAGCCAGGGTTTAACCACAGCGCGGTGCTCAGGGTGTGGGGACCAGAGACAAATTCTGGGCCCTGTGACCCTCAGGAATCAGGGTCCCCCATGGCTGTGTGCCTGTCATCCATGCTACCTCTGGCTAGCAAGAGCTCCCATGGCAGGACTGGGCAGCTGCCCCAGGGCCACAAATGGTTCCCA
Source organism: Loris lydekkerianus (assembly GCA_963574355.1). Taxonomy (NCBI): domain Eukaryota; kingdom Metazoa; phylum Chordata; class Mammalia; order Primates; family Lorisidae; genus Loris; species Loris lydekkerianus. The sequence continues at coordinate 48,867 of CAUYPK010033734.1, forward strand.
AAGAGCTGATTCCGCAACTCAACACACACGCCGGGTGACCGGCCACTTGCTGTGGGCATCTCAGCCAGCATACTGCCTGGGTGAGGCAGTGGGCGAAGCTTCTGTCCTGGTATTTTCCTCAAAAGCAGTAACAGTGCAAGATAATATGAAGAATGTTGCCTTCTGCCTCCCATAATCTCCTATAAATAACCTGTGCTTATCACCCAATGCTGCTGCGGTGACCAAAACAAAGCTGTCTCTCTCCCTCAGGGCCCAGCATGCACACATCCACAAGGGTTTTCTGGGAGCGGCACCGGGAGACAGAGGAAGACTCCTCAGTGCCACTCACCAGGCTGTGGTGGGTGAGGTGCCCAATTCCCACCAAAGCCGCTGCTTTCTGAGGCGGGTGTGGGGGAAAGGCCGACCTGCCACCCTGTACCCTCATCTCCCCATGGGAAACCTGAGCCAGACTAGGAAAGAATTTGGTTTTCAGTCAACATCACTCCCAAAGAATCAGGTAGGATTGTGACAAGACCTTGTCCTGCTCTTTCCAGGGAAAGCTGCTAATATCCGAGGATAAAGAGAAAGAAAAAATATAAAGATGAGTATAATTCATACATGTGCAAGGACTTAGAAACAATAATTTTTTTCTAAAAAAATTACATAAGGAGGTGCTCCATACAGGTGAAAAAAGAAATTAGAACAAAGAATTTAACCCAAAATGCAGAAAAATGTGAACTGAGCCAACAGTAAAACTTCAGTACAGCCTAAATAGCTAGGTGTGAAGTAGTTGTGAAGCTTAATGCAGTGGGTGATTCAGCCCCTTTTTCTGAAACCCATCATTTAACAAACTGTGTAGTTTTTAGTTGTTTCAGGCTTAAGGATGAATTTAGTCCCTGCTGCTCAGTCTTAACCAGAAGCAGAATTCAACTGCGTCATCTTACAAATTAAATTCCCTAAGTGCTATTAGTGGGCAGAAATGCAATTTTAAAAAAACATTTGTGCATGTTACTCAACATTTAAACATTTTATTATGTATTCTAAAATTCTTTGTAAGCATTTGTGGGTGGGTGTGCACTATATATGAACTACTCATCTAAATAACAACTGTTTTGTATTTTTTTTTTTTCTACTTACACCTTTTACATTTGTGTGTCTTTTATGCAAACCTAATGTTCACCAGAAACATTCTGTACTCAGGTGTGTCTTACCACTGACAGGGAGATTTGCCGTGGGTTTGGGGTTACTTTGGTTTCTATTTTATTTTGTTTTTGCTTTTGCTGTTTGACAGATTTATGACCAAAAAAATCTTCCTTCCTATTTGAATTTAACAAGGTTCTTACCAAGAATATGTATTGAATTTTCCATGATGTATTTCTGCAAGTTTTGTGAGGATCGTGTGGTTCTTGTCCTGTAATCTGTAAGGATGATAAACAACATGAAGAGGATTTTCTAATGTTGAACCAACTTCAAATAAACTCAGTTTGGATGTGTGTGTCGGGTCCGCGCTGCTGGGCTGTGCACTGACACACGTGCGTGCGGGGATGTGTACTTCCTAAGAGCACTTCTGTGCTTTTATAGGCACCAAAGTGTTTGTTGAACCTATTCTTTTTAAAATCCAAAGCACAACAAAACGTGTGATCTTCCTTTCCCCTAACACAAGCCACCGGCGGCGTGGGTGTTGTTTCACTCGTAACTGGGGCAGGTAAAGGAAGAATGAGAAGAGTGAGGGGTGAGGAGGGAGAGGAGGTGGCGTGCGGGGAAGGGAGGGAGGTCATGGTTCTGCGGGGCACACGCAGAGGGGGGAGGTGGAACAAGTCCAGGAGGCAGGACTGTGCTGGGCCTGCCTCCTGTGAGCACCAGAAACGTGTTTGCTGCAAATTAAATGAAGCTCAAATCCCTGTCTGAAGTTTCCTATGAGGAACCCAGATTCCATATAGTACAAATCATGCATATTTCTCAGGACAGTGGGCTCCAGCGTGATAATGCTCCGGCAGCCACCAACGCAGTGCTGCGAGGCTCTGATTTCTGCTGTCAGCACAGCCCCACTTCCTCGTGGGGTGTCGGGGGAATCAGCTCTTTTCTGGTCTGTCCAGATTCCTTATCGCGCTCTGTGCAGGTCCCCTGATCCACACTAATCTTGTCTCAAGCCGGGCGGTGCAGGGATATTGCTTCCCTGTGTGGGGGACCTTGTTGCTATCTGCACACAATTCTTGGCCTCTCCATCTGCAATTACTCGAAGTTCACATGAAGTACCACGTCTCTGTCACTTGCTGAAGAGGTTCTGCTCGCTAATGAGCCCTGCCACACGGCAGACGCATTGCGCTGAATCCGGGTGGCTCCCTGGCCTTCTCCTTTTCTCCAGCTACCTATGATTTCTGGTCAAAGGTCCACGTGTGATAATAATAATCATCATCATCATGGTGATACTGAGAGAGGAAGTTAATCTGATCCCATTATGTGGTGGCCCTGCACTAGGAGACTCAGACACACAATCTCTCACTTCCAAACCTAAAGAGACCTGATTTTCAGATGAGGAAAGTAGCTCCTGGGGCTGGCAGGAGCCCCAAGGGGAAGGGCCTGCCCACCCTCTGGCACCACACCCCTGAGCCACTCACACCCACCCTCTCTCTGAGCTGGGGGGAGGGGCACAGAGCAGCCCCACGCTGGCCGCACAGATGCCCAGCACTGTGGGGAGCACGAGGGCGTCAGGGCACAGCCAGGCCGAGCTCAGCTGTGCAGGTGCACCCCACACCCATGCCTTGCAGCTCCTACCTGTCTCCTTCACGTCTTCACTTTGTGTGGACAGGGGTGGCATGAGGCAGCTTTCCAGACGGGTTGTGGGCGCTGGGGGCGAGCTGTCGGACGACACTGGGAAGAGGTCGGGGAGCCGGAGTGCCACTGCAGAGAGGCCTGGGCTGTGGACAGCCTGCATGTCCCCGCAGCTGCCCCTTGGGGGTGCTTGAATGTGGCAGCCCCTTGCCACCAGAGGCCTCCGTTTTCAAATTCTTTGCTTTACTCTGTTCCATGTCCACAATTCAGTTGCGAATCAGAATTGTGTTGTTTCAGGCAAAACCTTAGGGAAGCCCTTTTCTTTGGCTCTCTCCTCTCCTGGAGCCTTCCTTCATTCTCCGTCTGCTGGGTTTCCTCTTTCTCCTTCTTTTAGCTAAAAAGGCAGGTTTTTCTCAGCGTTTTATTTATTTGTGCCACTTCACAGTCCCACTCATTCTGGGCAGCCTTGGTGAGAAATGGTGAAAGGGAAAAAGAAAAACCAGCAGAAATCTCCTCATACTCTTTTGATCTCAGAGTCCCCTTTTCTCACTCGTTTGTTGAGAAAAACAGGATGGGTCAGGGCACGTGTGCCTGTGCCACGGTGATGACCAGCACAGTTCAACCCTGCAGCCGGGATAGGAGCAATCCTCACAGTCTTCCTGCAGTCAGAAATTCCAGAAATTTGCAAGTATGCCTAAAAACTCCCTCTTGTCCAATGCGGGGGCGCCTGTCAATGTGACAGTAAGAACAAGGACCCCGGCTCTGCACCCCACACATCCAGCCCATCTCCAGGAGTAAGAAGAAGACGGCAGCCACAGACTAGCCACAAGACACCCTCTGAGTCTCCGGCAGCCACTTTGATCGGATCTGGAGCAGGAGCTTGTCACTTTGGAGGTTGTGGAGAGATCCACTCACTTCTACTGCTAAACCAAAGGGGGCTTCTGAGAGCCGCAGCCCCGTGGAGGTGTCAGCCTGCTAGAGGTGCGGCCGCAGGCACAGAAGGTTCAGGAGAGGGAATGTCAAAGGCAGAAACGCCCGGCACACAGAGGCAGACAGCAAGCACATGCACACCGTTCCTGTATCCGGGCTTAGCACAAAGCACACACACACTCTTAGAATAAATGAGATTATCTTAACTCAGTTGAAAATTTTTAAATTTCTGTGCTTCTCAGCTCTGTAGAGCACCCAGCCTGGTGGCCAGGTGGGAGGGCACCCGAGGTCCCCTTCCTATTTGACAGGAGCCCGTCATATCCACATCATGTCCAGAATGGTTTTCTATTTTCCAAATGGGAGACACAAAATAGCTGGCAGATAAGCCCACCCAGGCACCCAGCACATAAGCCTTTCCATGCATAGGACTGTCTCCTGAGCTTAGTCACAGCAGTCACACCCTTGTGACAAAAGTTGGCACTATCTTGTTCAGGGGAGCAGACTGACCTTCCCAGACCAAAGCTGTAGTTATAGGTGGGGCTTATTAATAACAACAGCTAATCTCAGCAACTAATATTACTACAGAATTTGATGGTAGGAAAGTCTGATCCTCTGTGGCTGATGGGCTGTTACCATCAACATGGAGAAGCTGAGCCTGAGAGGCTGAGCCCCTGCCTGGTCAGTGGCAGTGCAGAGCATCTGCAGGTCAGGCAGTTGTTGTGACCATCACTTCACAGCTGCTGGCACAGGCCTGCTGGGGCAGCTGCTGTCCTGTAAGAGGCTGTGCAGCTGTCTGTGGGCTGGGCAGAAATTTTGAAACTTCTCTACTGAATAGGAAAGTAATGCTTAACACAAAAGCATGAATCAATTTAGATAGCAATGCACCAGAGCAAAAGAGAAATATCTAAATATACATATTGTTTATTATTAAAATAGTACATGCTTGGCTCAGCACCGGCTCAGTGGTTAGGGTGCCAGCCATATGCACCAGGGCTGGTGGTTTGAACCTGGCCAGGGCCTGCTAAACAACAATGACAACAATAATTTAAAAAAAATAGCCGGACATTGTGGCAGGCACCTATAGTCCCAACTACTAGGAGTCTGAGGCAAGAGAATTGCTTAAATCCAAGAGTTTGAGGTTGTGAGCTATGATGCCACAGCATTCTACCGAGGACAACATAATGAGACTCTGTCTCAAAAATATATATATATAGTATGTGTTCATTCAATACGTTTTTAAATGGTTGAAGCACATAAAGTAGAAAGTTCATGTGTTTTAATCACTTAATCAAGTTCTCCATATGTATCCTTCCCAGAATGCCAGGGCCCAAACCCTGGGAAGGGTACAAATTGCCATCTCTGTGACCTTCAGCAAGCTATTAAACCATTGTGCCTCAGTTTCCTCACTGAGCAGCTGATGAAGGTGGAGACATATCTTGTGCCCACGCCACTTCTCATGATGCTCAAATTTCTTCTGTGGATCTGGTGGGTAGTTTCCTTGTGCGCTGCAGACCTGGCCTCCAGTGTGCACCTCACGATCACCACGCACAGAGCAGCTGCAGCAGGGTCTGCGGGAGGTGCCTCCCCATGGAGGCCCCTGTGCACAAAGGCCCTGCCTCCCCCGTGCAGGGACCCTGGGGCACACTGGGCGCGCCCTGCTGGCTGGCGCTGTGCACTCACTGCACCCTTTGACCTTGGTGCAGCTCCTCATAGTACCACTAGTGACCTGAAATTTGCTTCCACTTTGCTTCCGCACAGCCAGTTACAGAAACTAGGACTGGAGAGTCATGCACATATCCTCCTGATTTTGTCATGAATATGTTTGTGCTATGTAGCGAATGTTTTTGTTTATTCCTTCTCTTACCCTGCTATCATGTAACATAAGATAGCATAAGTATAAATACTTTATACCAGTATTTAATTATTGTTACTTTCACACCATAGTATTTAAGTAACAGGATATCAGGACAAGGGCAAGCATCTCGAGAGGACTTTACTTCCTCTTCTGGGGAAGCGGTTGTGCGTCTTAGGTGTGTGCAGGGTTGTTAGATCATGTGAGATGGATCACACGTAATTCCCATGTATGTCCTCAAGGTCATGATTATATCCTCAGCCAGCCAATACACAAATGCATCAACAGCTCAGCCACTGGCTGAGAGAGGTCCAAGATGAAAATCCCCAGAGGAGTGAGCCAGGTGAAGCCTTCAAGTAAATGTGGATGGTTCCTTCGGGCTGGAACCTTCAAACACACAAAGCGCCCCCACCACACCTACACCCCACGTTAACTGGCTCTGGTAACATGGGGGTAAAAAGGAAAAGATATAAACTAGTATTTGTATTTGTATTCTGCATTTAGTAAGTTTCGCCTGTACCCATTCTAAGATGCACCATAGATGTGGCCCCACCCATTACAAAGGCTATGCTGAACAGTTTGATGAGAATACTTCAGATTGTATATGAAAGCAGCACATTGTACCCCTTGATTGTACTAATGTACACAGCTATGATTTAACAATAAAAATAAATAAATTTAAAAATATATATATAAACTAGTAAAAAAAAAAAAAAGTTTTTACTTAATTGGTTCTCTTTCTGCTGGCCTCAGACACAGACCCATTGGCCTCCAAACCCGGCAGGAAATCGCTTCCCAAGTCAGCTTCCCTCAGAGTCAGTGGCGCACCTGCGGCTGAGGCCAGCTGTCCCTCTGCCTTGAGTTTGCTCCTGGACTACCCTGAGGAAGGCACTGCAAAGACGCCCATGCCTGAGACATCTCGTCTCTGGGGCAGAAGACCCACTGTCTGGGGGTCTGGCTATCCAGGTGGCCCCCTTCCCCTGTGGCCCCCACGGCGCAGGCAGCCTCAGGGACAGCCCCCGGGGGGGGGGGGGCAGAGACCCTGAAGAAGTGAGGGCCGGGTGAGGAAGTCAGTGGAGGAGAACGAGAAAACAAAAGGTAAAGTTAACACGAGATAATGATAGTGCAATTTCCAAAATACTATGTAAGAGGCAGCCTCAAGACAAATATTTTTGAATTTCTAATGGAAAAATGGCATTTCTTTTATTTATTTTTTTATGTATTTTTGAGTGTTAACAAATAGTTCTAGTGATAATTAGCATCTTTGTATATGTATTGAAAACCAGCACTAAATCTGTATATTTACAGAAAAATGCCTTAGACATAGATAATAGCACAATTCCATGTTTGTGAATTGACAGTTTCCTCTAAACATAGAGTAGAAATTCAGCAATTATCACTACAGCTGTTTGTTAAAATTTGACAATAGATAAATAATGACTAGAAATCAATCTTTTCATTAAAATTCAAGAAACAAAAAATATCTAAAGGAATTTCATTGTTCCTTTAAAAAGTCCAGGCCAGTCTTCAGGAGGCTTGTGCACACGCGCTCTGCTGTTTCCGTTTCCGTTTCCGTGGCCCAGAACCGTCTCTCTGTCCACAGACGTGCTTCAAGGCGAACATGAGGGTCTGAGGTCATGAGGGAGATGGGGAGGGGTGGCCCACACTGGTGCTCTGTCCTCAGCACATCTGCCCATCTTGCTGTCATTCAGGGTTGGGCACCGCACATACATGTTTACATGCGTGCACATGTTCACACACATGTGCACACATGCATGTGCATGTATGCATTCACACACTTGCACATGCATGCACATTCACACTCACATGCGGGCACACATTCACACACATGTGCACACACATGAACTGCATGTGCACAGTCACACACTCACACATGTGGGCACACATTCACACATACTTGCATACAAACATGCACTTCATGTACACATTCACAATCACACATGCATGTGCACATTCATACACATTGACTCGTGTGTGTGCACACATTCCACACATACATTTTCACACATGTCTACCACCTACTCATGTTCACACATGCACACACGATGCTTGAATCAAAGTATCCACGTGGCTTTACACTCTCTACCCACTAGGCTGGCTAGCCCCAGCTCCTCCAAAGAAAAAAGAAACACCACTGGTTTATGTTTTAGATCTTAATTCATTGAAAGAACTGAGCTAGATATGATCTGTGCCTGGAAATTACTTGTGCTGTGGACTTTTATTACAATTCAAAAGGCAGGAATCGTAACCAAAGCACACCGCAGTCAAAACAAGGCAAAGACAGGCAAGTGGATGCAGTGCCCCTCGGAGCACACGCTGCACTCTGCTCGGAAGCAGAGGATTCCTGTTCCCAGCAGGTGAGCGCAGAAAAGCTCCCCTGCTTGGGACACACGACATCCCCAGGGCCTGGCCTCCTTATCTGCCAAGCTGGTCACGGCACAAGACCATATCACCAGCACCCGCCAAGCCGGAGCCCAGTCAGTGAGATTCTCTGTAGGGCTTTTCCTGCTTCTCAGCTTGCAGGGATGTGGGCAAAGAAAACCAGAGGTTGACTTCCAACTCAGTCTCCACCGGAGGATGCCAAGCCAGCGGAAGCCCCCTTCTTCCGTGACTGCCAGACTTTCTCTCATTTTCAGAATACCCACGACGTCTCTGAACACACATGCACACATGGGTGCACATCCACCCCTGACTGTGGGGTTATAAATGATGCAGATACTCCTGCTGGAAGAACAGAATAATTGCCACCACAAAGCCCACAGAGTTGATAGATCTTAAAAATGAACTTTCCTGGGCAGCACCTGTGGCTCAGCGAGTAGGGCGCTGGCCCCTTATACCGAGGGTGGCGGGTTTAAACCTGGCCCCGGCCAACCGCAACAAAAAAATAGCCGGGCGTTGTGGCGGGTGCCCATAGTCCCAGCTACTCAGGAGGCTGAGGCAAGAGAATCGCCTAAGCCCAAGAGCTGGAGGTTGCTGTGAGCTGTGACGTCACAGCACTCTACAGAGGGTGACAAATTGAAACTCTGTCTCTAAAAAAAAAAAAAAGAGTTTTCCTTAGAAGATAGAGTACCCTCCATTTCAGAGCTGGAGACAGGTTCTTCCTTTCTCTCTTCTCCTTCTACCCTTCACAGATAGTCCGCATTTTGGATGAATGGATGACTGCCACCTCGCACGAGGGAGAAGGCAACCATTTAAAATTCTGCCAGCAAAGGAGGGTGTGTCCGCCCTGTGTGAGTCCTCTCCACGCACGGGCAACACAGCCTGACTACCTTCCAGTGAATGTGCCTCTGTGAGCAGACGGTCACTTAGTACAGCTCCAGGCGTCAGCCAGGCCGTGATGTGGACAGCAGCTCAGGGCTGCTGCAATGGGAGGGAAGCCCAGGGCTGGGAAGAGGCCACCTGAAAAACGAGTCCTGTCTCATGACTGTTGCCATGTTAGGACACAGATGGGATGGACTTACTGTAATGGCTTGTCCAGGACACAAGCACCAGTTGAGTGATTTATGGAACACTTTTTCTGCCCCAGGTTGGAAGCCAGGAGCTGAGTGCCAGGTAGGACGTGTCTGCCTCAGAAAGATGCACTGTTAATAGGAGTTCATAGAAATGGCTTTCTGTTGAAGTCATCCATTTACTCACCTTCATCCAGATTTATACCTTCACTCTGCCCCTGACAACAGCCAACTAGAGTCTCCATTACCTGGGGTATAGGACTTTGTGAGCAAAAGTCACCCGATTCAAACTGGCTTAGGGAAGTACATCTAGATATGGTAGTTCATCCCTGTAGTTCCAGAGACATAGGAGGCTTAGGCAGGAGGCTCACTACTGGAGCCCAGGAGTCTGAGGCTACAGTGAGCTGTGATGACACCTCTGCACTCCAGCCTGGGCAATAGAGCAAGACCCTGTCTCGAAAAAATGAACAAGAAGCAACAACTGCATTGGCTCCTGGAGCTGCTGAGCTGGTGGAGACTGGACCCAAGTGTGTAGTAAGGGCAATGTCCACAGCTCTGCCTCGGTGCTGCTGTGTGGGCTGCAGTCCGTGTGGTGCAAGGACAGTTATATCCCTGCAGATCACAGCCCACAGTTCAGCAGAGCTCAGCCATGCAGTGCTTAAGAAAAAAAAATAGTCCACGTGTGTGTATATTTATGGTGTGATTATATAATAGTGTATGTACAAACTTGTGTGTGTATATAACATACATTTATATGACATACATACTATGTGTATATTTTTATATGTATATGTGCACATATATAATATACATTAATGCAGTGTGCATAGATAATATAGTGTGTATATAGTACATATTTTATGTGTGTGTTCATAATATGCTTATATAATATACATAATATGTGCATATTATATTATTTATATAACAGTGTGCATATATATTTTATGTGTATATGTATATGCACATCATTTATATAATATACTAGTGTATCTATGTATATACATGTGTATATATGATATACTTTATATTATATAGTGTATATGTGTGTATATATGTATATCTAATATATATTACTTATATAATAGACATAGTATATATATTTATATAATATACATAGGCTTATATATGTGCAGGTATATAATATGTATTATTTAAATAAAATACATGATGCCTATGTATGTATATATGTTTGTGTGTATATATAACATATATTACTTATATCATGTGCATAGTGCGTGTGTATATACATTACATTATTTATGCACATATAATACACATTGTGTATATATATTTATTTATAAAATATGCATTGCATATATGTAATATATACAGTATTATTTAAATAATATGCATAGTGTGTATGTTTGTATAAACGTGTATGTGATAAATATTTATATAACATATATAGTGTACACATGTGTGCATATATTATATATAGTACATAACATGTAAAGTGTGTATATATGTGTGTTTATAACATGCACATTTATATATGCATAGTGCGTGTATTTAGTGTATATGTACATATAAGATATATTTTTATATAACATTTATAGTGTACATATGTATATATAATATGTCTTATTTTAATAACATGCACAGCATGTCCACACACACCCCTGTGGAATAGAGAGGGAAGAGCAAATGTGGCCGAATGTTCTCATTTGAGGAGCCTGAGTGATCTAGGCAGAGGGTTCAGGAATTACCAGTATTCTCCCAAATTTTTGGTGAGTCTGAAGTTAGGTTTAGAAGAGGCCTCTCCCCTGCTGGCTCTGGCAGAGCCCAGGGGCTGCTGCTGGCCTGCAGCCACGTCCAGGGCGGGAGGGCTCTGACCACCCTCCACCCTCCATTTGCCATCGGGGCAAGCTCACTGGGCCCAATGGCTGGCACTGGAAGAGCAGTGGTTTCCCAGAGAAAAATTTGGGTCAATAGCCAAAAAGGACATGCACCGGAAAATAGAACTAAGAGCCCACTATACACCTCATCTCTGAAATTCTAACTAATGGCCGATCTCTTTCTCATTTCTCCTGATCTGCAAAACAAAACCCACCAGACCACTATTAGTCGAATTTTACACATCTGTAATTCCACCCCAAATGCTTGTTTCTGAGAGAACAGTGCTGGGAGTTAGGCAAATAGCACCTGGAAGAAAGTAAAAACTGTAGGTTTCCATTCGTCTTTGTTTTAGGTCAAACTGTATCTCCCCCAAATTCCACGTGTTGGGCCCCTAACACCCAGGACCTCTGCATGTGACTGTATTTAGAGAGGGGTCTTTAAAGAGTTAAAATGAGGTCACAGGGTAGTCCCAGCCTGGCGTGACTGGTGTCCTCAAAGCAGAGAGCAGGGCACAGACACCAGAGGGATGGCCCCACAGTCAGAGAGCACCAGAGACGCTGCAGGAGGAGCCCTGCCCTGGACTCTGAGCAGACACATTTCTGTCAGCGCAGCTGTCTGCAAAGCAGGACCAGACCCTCAGGGAGGGAAGCAAGTCCTCATGGCCTGGACCTTGGATTTCACATTAGTGTCCGATTTGGAAAGATTTTGCCCCTTTATCAGTAGTTCAGTCAAGAATGCCACCACCAACCAACTCTCAAGGATATTAAAAAAGTAGGATACGTAATGTGCTGACAACTGCTTAAGTATGGAGAGATTTCATTGCTTTGAAACAACCCTGGACTGACTTACATGGGACTGTGATTCTGCAAACCTTACTCACACGCAGAGCTTACCTACGGCCACTCTCAGAGGTTCCTCCTGGGGAGGCTGAGCTGGGGACACCCTCACCAGAAAGGAAAGCCAGCGGCTTCATGAGTCGGAACTGCGCGCTCACCTGGGAAGCCAGGATTTAAGTTCCTTTGTCATTGACACCAGCCGCTTTCTGAAATTTCTGCCTCAGGTTCTGTAGACAGATACCAAGAGACTGCTGACTCCGATGGCAGCAACGCCAGCCTCTGCTCCCCTCACCGGGCAGGCAGTGTCCAGGCCAGGGGCGTCTGGACTCCACACAGTGGTTCAAGGGCAGGACCTCGTAAGAACCTGTCATCACCACGCGGCCAAGGCTGGGGGACCACACCTGGCTTCTGCCCGCAGAGGAGCAGTCCTGGGGGCCACACCTTGTGCTCAGGGAAGGACTGAGCCGCTGCATCCACCACTGACATGGTAGAAGCCTGGACTGAGGGCCGTCAGAAGGTGGTTAGGAAGCCTTTAAACCACGCCCCAAAGCTCACTTAGTGCCCCAGACCACACAAGTCAGCAAGAACGAATGTAAAAGCAAGTCCAAACCTTTATCTTTCTCTCACACAGACACATACACACACAATATCTGATCTCTAGGAAGGCCCCACTGGGATAACTCTTTCTTTTCAGTCACTCACTTATCCTGTAGGATCCCCCTGTGATGCTCTGTTTTGCCTGAAGGGGCTTCTCTGAACTGTTCAGTTTGTACAGAGCCACTACCAGGGGACACGGGCTTTTTGGCCATGAACTCCTGGGGCGATCTTATTGTTTACAGGGCCCATCTGCAAGGCGACAGCTCAGAGGTCGCTCCCCCTTAGATCCCTCCTGTTTGACTCAGGCTTGGGGCAGGAAGAGGCTTGTAGCCTATTTCTTTTCTTCTCTTTTTTTTTTTTTTTTTGCAGTTTTTGGCCGGGGCTGGATTTGAACCCGACACCTCCGGCACTTGGGGCCAGGGCTCTACTCCTGTGAGCCATAGGCACCGCCCTGTAGCCTATTTCTTTTCTCCTTCAGGGCAACTTCTCGACTCCTGGTCCATGTGGTCATCTCACTGGTGTGCCTGGTGTGGCCACTGCGGAGCTTAGAGCCCTCTCCACCACCTGAAGGTCACAGGACTCACCTTACAAGGCAGGTTCAAACCAGAATGATTACTCTTTCTTATTATTAGATGTAACTATCAGAATAGACTCCCCTTTCCCTCAAAGGCTAGAGAAAGAACTACCAGGTATATCATTATCTGACTAGTGCTGATAGATTTACAAAAACAAATATAAATTAGAAACGAAGTCATTTTGAACTTACATTACGAGGGAGTTATTCTTCCAGAAGAACTACATAGCAGTTCCTCGTCCCCAGTAAGCTTGCACAGTGGTCCCACGTCCTGTGTGTGGAGACGGCCCTGCGCACTGGCCTGCAGGTGCCCAACAAGGTCCAGAGGGTTCCAGCCTGTGGCCTTGTCTATCGCAGACTTCTCAAACTCACTTGAGCCCAAGGCTTTATACAGAAAGGTGCTCTGCTGACTGCCCAGACCTCCTGTTCTGGGGAAATCCCTGGGAATGTCCATCTGGTCCCTCTCCTCACACTGCAGAGGACACTGAGGCCCAGGGATGTAGACAGACCACCCTTCCTGAGATGTGAGCTACTTGTCTACCCTGCTGTCATGGACTGAGTTGTGTCCTCCAAAAAGGGACATGTGTCTTAATGCGCTGTGCCTGTGAATGGGTCCTTCTCTGGAAATCAGATCTTTGCAGAAGCAACTAGTTGAGTAGGGGGGACCCACAGTCAACACCACTGGTGTCTTTATAAAAAAGGGAAAATTAGACACAGACTCACACACAGAGGCAGAGACTGGAGGGTGCATCTGCCACCAGACACGTGACGGGCACACCAGGCACAAAAGACGAACAAAGGGCCGGGTTCCCCCCCCCCCCGGGTTCCCCCCCAGGCACGGGGGGCCATCCCATACACCCCACCTCCAGGACTGGAGTCTATAAATCTGGGTTGTGCTCGGCCACTGGGGGGCAGCACTTTGTTCTGACAGCCACAAACATCTCTTCCCACATCTCTGCACCTGCAGAGACAAAACTACCCCTCTCGGATTCACATCCTCCCATTCGAGCCCCACCCAGTTAGTCAGGGGCTAAGAAAACTCCATGACACTAAAGCACATTTCAGACCACCCATGGCCTCACCACAGGAAGAGACCAGAACAGTTGGGGAAACTTAGCCATGTTCACTTTGAAGAAAACTATTTTTTGTTTGTTTACAGAGACATCTATTAGTCTTTGAAATTGAAATTAAACCTGAACTATTAGGTTATTATGTCAAATGTTCAATTACAAATGTTATAATTACATTATAATTATAATTAAGCACTGAAATCCAACTCAAACCAATCTTTCTCAATTAACCCGAACATATTAGAAGACATCGAACTTGTATAAAAGATGAGGGATCAGAATCTTTCATGATCCTTTAATGATACAACATATAATAGGACTTGGTAAGTCAGACGAACCCATTGGAGCCCAACGGCGGTATCTGGAATAGGGAAGAGTAGAAATAAAACCTTTGATTTCTTTTTTGTAAAGTGTAGAAACAATCGTGACCCCAGGCAGCACTTTCCACACATTTACCTTTGGATCGTTACACTTTTAAGGTAGGCAACTGCAGCATTTTAGTACTGCTCTAGAATAAGTGCTTTCTGGGAGAAGTTCATCCTGCAGGTTCAGGAAGAACTGCATTTCCCAGTAAAATTCTATTTTGTAATTATTACTTTTTCCTTATCATCTTCATGCCACAAGTTGCAAAGTCCAAAATATTTATGTTCCTGATTGTCAGTCTTTCCTTGTTAGAGATGTCGAAGTGAAAACAAAATAGACAACTCATTTTGTTGAATCAATACAGGCATATTATCACAGCAAGATTATAACTCAGGTGCACAATACCTGCATTTTCAGAGCACAGCAAGAAAGTCGGCGGGCACTGCGAAGCACAGCTGGGAACTAATATCAATAAAGTAGCCCAGATCTGTGTTCAAACAATAGAGTAGGGGTCTACTTCAACACACAAAAGTGACGAAAATCAGAGTTCAGGCCCAGCCCCTCCCTAAACCCCACCCGCCTCTCTTCAGACGTGATGGCGACAGCTGCAGTGTCCTCAGCACTGCCTCCTGCCGTGGGGCCACCTGGACTCCTGCAGAGGCAAAGCAAAGTACTCAATGGTGACAACGCTTTATCTGGAGCACAGGCAGGTGACCAGGCACAGGTGTCCCACGTCCTAGAAGGTGATCGTCCTTACTCTAAACTCTGCTCCCTCCCTGCCCCCCCCCCCCCGCCTCCTCAGGGCTCTCTCAGCTACAGTCTCGGCATTTTGATCATCTCTTTTCCAGAAACAATTCTATGAGAAATAGAAGAAGCCTCAATCATGCACAAGGAAAGCAGTACTTTACAGTATTTAAACACTTCTAAATGTTCCGAATATACAAATCATGTGGATGTAAATTTCATGTCTATTTTGGCTTCCAGAGAATGCCATCTCTAGAACTTAACCTGCTCAGAGTCTCCCACCACGAGGCGAGAGCAGACCCCAAACACGGCAGCACATCTGACTGAGCGCTAACAACCAAGCCTCCCGTGCTCATGGCTGACCAGACCAAACTCGGGCACATGTGCACAGACGGGGGCTGCCCGCTGCACCCTCAGCCCAGCGCAGCCCTCCACTGCTCGGAAGAAGGCCACAACCACATGTCCTGTCCCCGGTGGAACTCAGGAGGCAAAGACCGTGCAAGTCCTATGTGTTGAGGGTGTCACTCTTTTCTAATGTGTCAGCCACCACAGCATCCCCTGATAAGAGCCAGTCTCAGCAATGTCCACAGGGACAAGTATGGATAAATAGTGTCCACCTGGCCGCTGACCCAGCCCAAGCCTTGGGATGCTCTCAGCACCCACAAGTGATCAAGGACAGGGCCGTGCACCTGGGCCTAAGCAAGGCAGATGGCAGAGCCACCAGGTGGCACAGGCAGGAGAGGACATCTCAGAGCCCCAGCGGGACAGGGCACCCCCGGGAGGAACACACCACTCTGGTGCCTCCACCTTGGCCCCGGGACAGTGGAGTGGGACACACCCCACCCTCTCAGGTACTCACTCCCACCTCCCACATACATGCCCACATCTGTGGGCCAGGAGCCAGGGTGATCACATGAGGCAGCTGCCCCAGGGACCACCTGTGCAGGGCGTTCAATCTACCTCCCCCATCAGCATGACAGCACTTCTGGGCTCCTAGGAGACAGACCTCCTTGATGACCTGGCTGGGCATCCTCACCATCTGGCTAAAGGTCCTCACCACCTGGCTGGGCATCCTCACCTCCTGGCTGGGCATCCTCACCTCCTGGCTGGGCATTCTCACCTCCTGGCTGGGCATTCTCACCTCTTGGCTAAAGGTCCTCACCTCCTGGCTGGGTGTCCTCACCTTCTGGCTGGGCATCCTCACCTGCTGGCTGGGCATCCTCACCACTGTGCTCTCATGCCCTGGCCTTCCCAGTGGCTTCAAGGATTGACCAGCTGATGTGCGTTTAGCACCTCAAAGCTCACCAGGTACAGCAGATTTCCAAATAACATTGCTTTGTTGAAGGCGCCTTCATCCTACTGTTGGTGAGAAGCAAACTCCCCATCGGGCTATGGTCTGTGCTTGCTCCCCCAGATGCTGGGGCTTGCTCTGGGAACCCCAGGCCCTCTCACTGCCAGGCTGTGCTCCTCAGATTGAAAGCATATGTCTGCCCGGGGACGCGGAGCAGGAGAAGGAGGCAGCCGCTCACGCTTTGCTCCAGACACCCTGCTAACAGCCGAGATGGAGGCTTTGTCCTCACAGTGACCCTTAATTTCGGCTCACTGCTGGTATGTTCTAGCTTCCTCCATCCTCTGTCTCCTTCGTCCTCCCTCTTCAGGTTGGATGTGAAGGCGATGCTCTCCCTGCGTGGTCTCCAGCTCCTGAGGCCTTTGCTAAGCTGTCCCGTTAGCTCAGCCACTGTGACATAATAGTGAGTGTGCATGTTCCCCCTGCCTCTGAGTCAGCTTCTGCCTGCGTGTGGCCTCCATGTGTCACCTGCAGAGAGGCCTGCATCTCGGTGCCACCTCAGGGTCCTCCGACCCCAGGAAAAGGTCCTCAGTGACTTTCCTCTTGTTCTATCCAGACACTGAAGGTTTATTCACAGGCTTCAGGTCCCTGGGAGAGGAACTGGGGGACATTTACCAATTTCAAACATAGGCCTGTATTGCCAGGAGCTCTGGGCAACGGAAGCAGCGCCTGTGGCTGTGAGGCTGCTCAGCCCCTTCCGAAGTCAGACCCGAAAGACTTTGGTTTTCTGCTAACCACAATCCTATCAGACTCTATAAAGTCGACCAGTAAACCCAAGAGCTAGAGCATCCTGATGTCAGCATCACTGCCCCTCCAGCCACAGAGACACGCGTCTACAGGGGATTAGCCGCAGCATGATGGGGCTCATTCAAAATTCACTTATAAGCCGAGTTTTATTGAAACCAGTTCTATCTGGTGCATCAGGTCCCAGGCCATCTCTGGTGGCTTTAGCTTCTTTAATTCAATTAACTTTAAAAGACCCGGAGCATATTGATAAAATATACTCCCTGGTCACAACTGCGTGAGTGTTAACAACCCGCCCTATTACTGGGGGTTGGGGGTCCAGACCCCTCCACCTGGTAATTAAAATTGCTAATCACCAGCAATTATCTGGCTGAGCTTCAGAGGCAAGAGAAGCCATTTGACCCTTCGCCCAGGAGGGAACAATGTTTGTGGTACATCCCCGGGGGCTGCGCAGAGCTGTCCCCAGCCCCTGCCTATTAAGTGCCACTAATAGGAAATCAACAAAAGAGTCGTGACATCTGTGGGGATGTCCTGGGCCCCAGGTCTGAGCACACAGGTGCTGGCCATGAGGCTGCCAAAGAGCAGGGAAATTTACCAATAATTAAGGAGCCTGCTCTGCAGAGTTGGCAGCCCCCACACCCAGCCGTCTCTGCAGCCCGATAATTAGGTCCTGATGTTTGGGGGCCTTTGTCATGAAAGGCTGGCTGGTCAAAAGCACTGGATGGGGATTTTTTTTTAATCTTCTTTTCTTTTTAATGAATCTTCTCCCTGCTCAAGCATAAATAAAAGATTTTTTTTTTAAGTCTGCTGCAAGGACCTTAAATGTGTAGCCTCTAATTTTGCAGGGAGCGCAGGGCTCCCACCATTGTTCCTTGAGGCTGGGAGTTTTCCTTCTCATTGCTGGGTTGAATCGGCTGACAGAGGATCCAGAGATCACGACCTGCTCCTGGGGGATTCTGGGACAGTGCAGGCTCCTGACCAGCTTTCCTGGAGGCTGCAGCAGGCCCCCCATCTCTCCAGGCGTCCACAGTCCCTGCCCTGCTTTCCCCACGTGATTCCATGAAGATACCCCTCACTCCCCGCCCCTTCAGCAGATTCATAGACACGCTGCACTCTTTCTTGCCATTTAAGGATGAAATGGTCTAAGTTTAGAAATACATCCTTGGAGTGGTTTCAATTGCTTTGGAGATAAAAACAGAACAACAGGGAAATTTAAATGTGGCTAGAATGGGGATGCGTCTGACTTCAGACTCGATTACCAGGCAGGCTGCAAAGGAGACAAGGCAGACAGCTCCAGACGCCGGGAAATGTGCTCTGGGCAAGGGCTGTAATAGGGATAATCGTTCCCCACGTCACCCTTTGGCCCATTATTAAAAAGTAAAATAAAATGTTTCACTCCGTTTGCTTCAATTCCCTTCTTAGCCTTCTCTCAGCCTCTCTCCCTGCAGCCAGGGAGGGAGACACGGGTGTGGCACCCCTGTGGCAGGTGAGCACCGACCTGCCCCAAACACCCCAGGTATATTTCTAACAAGAGGGGGAGGCAGCTTGGTCAGAATGTTGCCAAAGCCACAGAGCCATGGCTAAGGTACACCTCCTGGTATGTCTCGGAGGGCATAGCTTATTTCTGGAATTCAATATGTAAAAACACCAATGATCCCTGTGGTGAAATAGGAAAGGGCAAACTGGAGGTCATTGCCTCATTTCCCATGGTCCCTGTTCTCACACTGCTTGGGGGAGGCCTGGGCTCTGCAGCCAGGGGGACTCTCCCTTGCCCGGCACATAGAAGGGGCTGCTGGATGCTGGGTCCAGAGAACAGGGCTGCAGAGGCTGCGGAGGCTGCGGAGGCACAGCTATCTCATACATTTGGGAGCTGGCATGAAAGCCACCCTGTGTTTGCCCAGGATGAGGGATGCTGAGCCTGTTTGGGTGAGCGTGGCAGCTCAGCCTGACCTCAGCAGATGCTCAGTGGGTGTTTAATGGACCAGCTCTCCGAGCCCTCCAGCCTCCGGGCTTCCTTGTCCCCTCCGCATCTCAGACCCTGTATTTTTTCCTTACGCCTCCAGCCTCACTCAGACTCAATGTCCTTGCTTTTCTCCTGTCCCCCAAATTCTTTCCCTGCATCTAGCAGGTTTGCGGGCTTCCTACCTCTGCCCTTCCCTCTGACAGCTGTCTTTCTCGGCCCTCTGTTTTTGGATAGGATATGGCAAACCTGCACTGCTAGCGCTCCCAGTGTGGCCCTCAGAACCCTTGGAGTCCCCGACACCCTCAGGGCATCAGCAAGGGGGGCACGGTCCCCCCACAGTGGTGTGGTGCTGCCGCCCTGCTCACTATGGAAAACACACAGGAGCTGCAGATCCTGGGGAGTAAAACCGCAGGTGTCCAAGCAGGAGCCAAGGCAGGGCACCCAGCTGTGCTCGCCGTCCCTGTGTGAGTCATCACAGTCACAGAACAGACAAGAAAGATGCCAGTTGCCTTCAGGATGCCTTTGCTAAAGCAGTAAGAGCTATTAACTTTGTTACATCTTGATGGTGAGACAGGCAGAGCAGCTTCCTGGGTGTGTTTGCACAACTTCAGGGCTCCCATGCTTGGAAGGGCCCATGCTGGAATCATCATGAAATTCCTAATCGTTTTGTAGCAAGGGACCCACGTTTTCATCCTGCACTGCACTCCAGTAATTACTTAGCTGGTCTCTGCAGCTTCCCAAGGCAGGATGGTTGTCTCAGGGAAAAGAGCTGTGTGGTTGTTTGAGTTTTGAGCTAAACTGGCCACTTTATTACAAGAGAATGACTGTTTTTCAGATGTGGCTCTCTGGCAGGCATTTTCTCAAAAGGAACGATGTAAGCATTGTCACCATGTGAGCCTGTCACTGCAAGGAAGTCCCCTGTAGGATCTATTCCCAATGATAAAATCTGAACTTTCAAGAAAAAATTCAAAAATGTGAATACACCACTCTGAGCATAACAGAAAACCTGAAGACTTTTCTGATGGTGTCAGTGGTGATATTGGCAAATGCTATCTTTAATAGGGAATAATGAAACATGCCAACATTTACAAGATCTTCACAACTCAGCACCGAGACAAAAGGGTCGCTTGACATCCAAGGTAGAGAGATGGGTCTTAATCTCCTGGAGTATGAGAAGGTCATGATACACAGCTATGTGCCACAGAATGACCCTCCTGTCCTCTACCAACTGCACATATGATGGGGACCCTGTAAGATTACAACGGATCTGGAACATTCCTATTGTCTAGTGACGTCCGTGGCTGTTGCAGTGACATAGCCCAATGTGTTACTTGTGTTTGTGGTGACACTGGTGGAAACACACCTTCTGCACCACCAGTGTTTAAGTCCAGCACATACAGCCAAGTACAGTGCATAACAGTGGATGGTGACCACAGACGGCGATGCTTTCATTAGTGTCTTTATTAGACCATACTTTCGATCGTTAGTTCAGAGTGTGCACCTTCTACTCATAAAAAGAAAATAGTCAAGTGCAGAGCAGCCTCAGGCAGGTGCTGCAGGGGGGCCCAGAGAAGGCAGTGTGACCAGGCAGCTCCGCGTGTTACCTCCTGAAGGCCTCCTGTGACTAGGCAGCTCCGCGTGTTACCACCTGAAGGCCTCCTGTGACCGAGCAGCTCCACGTGTTACCCCCAGAAGGCCTCCTGTGACCGGGCAGCTCCTCGTGTTACACCCAGAAGGCCTCCTGTGACCGGGCAGCTCCGCGTGTTACCACCTGAAGGCCTCCTGTGACCGGGCAGCTCCACGTGTTACCCCCTGAAGGCCTCCTGTGACCAGACAGCTCTGTGTGTTACCCCATGAAGCCCTTCAGGGGGCCAGATGTGGAGGTGGGGACAGGGTCATTGATGGCCCTGACCCTATGGGGCCCAAGGCTAATGCTTGTGTTTGCACCTAAATGTTTAACAAAAAGTCTACAAAGTAAAAAATAAAAGATTTTTAAAATAGAATAAAGCTTATAAAATAAGAATCTAAATGAAGAAAAATTGTTGTACAGCTGTACAATGTATGTTTTTTTAAATTTTTTTTATTAAATCATAGCTGTGTACATTAATGCAATCATGGGGTACCATACACTGGTTTTATAGACCGTTTGACACATTTTCATCACACTGGTTAACATAGCCTTCCTGGCATTTTTTTAGTTATTGTGTTAAGACATTTATATTCTACATTTACTAAGTTTCACATGTACCCTTATAAGATGCACCACAGGTGTAATCCCACCAATCGCCCTCCCTCCGCCCACCTCCCCTCAATGTATGTTTTAAGCTAAGTATTTTAAGAGTCAAAAAGCTTAAAAAGTTATATAG